>CALSCQ010002694.1:0-28386 GCA_943704525.1 Pigoraptor vietnamica | reverse complement strand
CCCCCCCCCCCCCCCCCCCACACACACACACACACAGAAAGCTGTGCGCGTGCATGAAGAGATTCCTCACTATCGGTTGCCAATTGAGCGCATTTCTGCGGACAGCCAACAATGTGCTGAGTTAGTTGTACTACCGCTATGTATTTGAAAGACAATCGCGGCACCGGCAAAAAATTTCAGACAATGGTTAGTCTCAGAAGTCACCAAGTTTGCCTGCCAACAGGGTACTCCGTGAGTACGACTGCTGCAAATGCTGCGGCCTGGGCCATAATAGCTTCTCCGGCCGGCATCAGTTGGCATAGCGCAGGCCGTGTGCTCCGGCCTGCTGCGCAGAGTTGGTGGGTCTCAGGCTAAAGAAGGCTAGATAGAATCGCCTCCCGACCCGGTTGGTGGCTGTCTGGTGCGCCGGGCTCAGCCGGCGGCCCGAGCCGCGATCTCAGCCGAAACCGCCCCCAGTGGCGCTCACTGAGGCAGCCGTACTCAGTCGCCGAGTGCCGGCCGAGCTCGGATCAGTCAGCGGCGGCAACTCGGACTTCAGACGGCTGACTGCCAGTGCGGCCCGCCGCCGAGGCCGGACCGGCTCAGCTCGGATCAGTGATGACCGGCCAGATTCCCGGCAGATCAGTCGCCGCCGGCCCCGGTGCTCACGGCGGTGCCGGCCAGTCGACCTCCGACTGCAGCCCCTGCCCGGGCGGCATGCCCTGGCGCTGGCGGCCGGCGGCGCCGGGCCGGTCTGAGCTGCACCGGCTCAAAGTGGCGATCAGTGAGCCACTAACGTCAGTCAGCCGGCGCCCGAGGTGGCCGCCGGTGCTTCAGTGAACCTGCCGGCCGGCCGTGTCAGGCGCCGCCGTCCAACCTGCAAAGGTATATGGTTCGCATCCGGGGTGAGCAATCAGGTCATCCGGGGTGTTTCCATCGTCGTGTGCAGGTGCATGATGGCCATCGCCCAGAGGAGTCAAAGCAGCACCGGCTGCGCTCATATTCGCCCTCTTTCCTTCCACGGCCTGCTCAGAAAGGGACCGCGAAGATGCCTCAGCCCGTGAGGTGTGTGCGTCGCGTGAGATGCGGATGCGCCGATGTCTCATTCGGATGGGATGGGATGGGGAACGATCGCCATTAGCTTGATCTGTTCCTCCTCCTTTTTTGGGCCTTGGCACGCTTCCAGGAATTAGACCTGGCACGTTGCACTGTGGCTAGTTGCTTGAGATGTATGGTGTTTTGTAGGGAACTGCGTTTCTGAGGGTTATTGATGCGTTGTCGCAGACTGTACACGAAGGGCGTTGTGCTTGGGCACCGCCGCAACATGCGCAACCAGCAGCCCAACACGCAGCTGGTCCGCATTGAGGGCGTAGAGTCGAAGGACGCCACCGCGCACTACCTTGGCAAGCGCATCGCGTACGTCTACCGCGCCCAGCGCAAGGTGGCGGACTCTAAGATCCGCGTTATCTGGGGCAAGGTCACGCGCCCGCACGGCAACACGGGTGTTGTGCGTGCCAAGTTCAACCCCCCTCTCCCTGCTCGCGCTTTTGGCGCCAGCGTTCGTGTGGTGAGTGTTTATGCGACGCTGAGTGCGTGTTTTTTCACATTTGGTTGTTTGTGCTGTGTTGCATTTTGCATTTGGAATGCGCCTGTGTAGAATACTTAATGTGCATGCGCGGTGCGTGTGCGTCTGTGTGCACTGAGCCTTGAGACCGTGAATGTCGACCGTGAGATTAAGGGCTCTTTTGTCCGCAGCTCCTCTACCCCTCGCGCATTTAAGCGGGCGCGGTTCTTGGCGGAATAAATCCGTCTATTGGCCGCTAACGTTGCGGGGTGGGCATTGGTTGGTCGTCGTCTTGCTGGACGCCGGTCTTCCGTGGCTGGGCTTTGACATTTAGCAACTGCCATGATTCGCACATTGGCGTGTGTTGCAAGGAGGGTTTTGTTGACGCGCATTGTGAATCGGTTCGCTTCTTTTCTTCGTTTTTTTTCTTTGCTTTTTTCGAATGTACATGATAAGACGCAACGCGGACGCAACGAGACGCACGACACTTCAGGCATTCACTGGAAGGGAAAAGACAAAGTTAGTTAGCTACAAAACACAACACCAGAGCGCATGCGCAAAGAACACTCACTGTAAGACGTCGTGTCAATCTGGTCGGGGAGCTCCGAAATCTTGACCTCAAAGCGGCCCTGCACCTTCTCGAGCACCTCCGAGTCAGCCGCGTCAGAAACAAAGCTGATCGCGAGACCCTTCGTGCCAAAGCGACCGGCGCGGGCGACCTGAAAAAGAGGCAATCATCACGATCAGGCGTAAGCAAGAATACGACATTCAGCAACAACAAGGCAAGAATACAACACAGCAACAAGACGCCGCTCACCCGGTGGAGATACGTGTCTGAGTTCTCCGGCATGTCGTAGTTGATGACGATGTTGACGCGCTCAATGTCCATTCCGCGGCCGAAGACATTCGTCGACACGAGAATGCGCTTCTTGAACTCCTTGAACGCCGTGTACCGCTCAATGCGCTCCTCCTGGTTCATCGCAGAGTGGATGGCAATCGCGGGGAAGTTGCACTCGTTCAGCAGCTTCGTCAGTTCCACGGCGCGGTTGACCGACTTGACGAAAATGACGACCTGGTTGAACTCGAGGGCATCGAGGAGCTCGCTGAGCTTCCGGTTCTTCTCGTTCTCCGCGAGCTTGACGTAGTGCTGCTGAAGACCGTGCAGCGTCAGCTTGGCCTCGTCGTCGACGTAAATCTCCATCGGGTCCTGCATGAACTTCTTGCACACGGGCCGAATCTCGTTGCTGAGCGTGGCGCTGAACATCATGACCTGCTTCTCGTGAGGCGTGTTGCGGAAAATCTCCTGCACGTCCCGGCGCATGTCTGCAGTTCGCGACACAGTCAGCAAGTAACCAATGGCTCAACCCATGACGCAAGTGATGAGCGATGAAAAAAAGAACAGAGGCGCACAGTGAAAACCAACCAAGCGCCTCGAGCATCTGGTCGCACTCATCGAGGACGAAGTGCTTGACGTGCTTGAGGTTGAGGTTGCCCGACTTGACCAGCGCGAGGATGCGGCCGGGCGTGCCCACCACAATGTGCGGCGTCGCCGTCTTGAGCGTCTTCTCGTCCTGCTTGATGCTCACGCCGCCGTAGAACACCGCCGTCTTCACGTTCGGCATGAACTTGGTGAAGCGCGCGTACTCCTTCGAAATCTGGAAGGCGAGCTCGCGCGTGTGGCAGAGCACGAGCACGCCGACCTGGCCGTCCACGGGCTCGAGCTGGTGGAGGGTCGAGAGGACGAACACCGCCGTCTTGCCCATACCCGACTTGGCCTGGCAAATGACGTCCTGGCCAAGGATGGCCTGGGGGATGCACTCGTGCTGGACTGCAATCGGCACACACGCGCTGTCAGAGTCATGTCGCGGCGCTCACGACGCCGACGGCACGCGGAGCGTCTCGGCCGCAGAAAACGTGCCTTCAGACGGGTGTTCGAAACCGCACTCGACGATCGCGCGGAGGAGTTCGGGCTTGAGGAGGAAGTCGCGGAAGCCGGAGCTGTGGATGCCGACGTACGACCCCTTGACTTCCTTGCCCTTCTTGTCGTCGCCCGCGGGCGCCTCGTTCTCGTCCTCCTCGTAGTCGAGGAGTTCGTTGTCAACGTCGTTGCCGTCGGTCGCCATTTCTGCTAATCAATCAATCGCCTGTCGGAAAGAAAGAGACGAAGCCCAGGGAAACGGGATGTGGAAGCGCATTTCAGGAACATCGTCGAACGTCGCCACGGTCGCATCCAACGACAAAAGCGCCACTCGACCACGACGCTATCGCACGCCGAAAACCGCCGACACAACAAACCCATGCCACCAACATCGAACGAGACGGAGCGACGCGTACAGGCCGCCCGCCCGCGCTGTAACAGCACAGCCCATCACGAGGCAGTTTCACGCTGAGAGGCCAACGCGGGACGGACGGCGTGCTGCAGCGACCTCGCGCCCTCGGCGACACCCACACGCCCCACTCGCACGCAGCACATCCGCCGCCAGGGCCGCACAGCACAACCAGAGTTCCCACTCCACTGACGCAGACGCACTAGCCCAGAAGCCATCGTAAACGCGGTCCGCCCAAACCAACCTTTCGTTCTGTCGGACGCCGTTGTTGTTCGTGTGCACATTAAGAGCGCGCGGATGCTCAGATGAACGCTCGCAGTGGCGATGGATGCCGCGGATGGTCTGCGGATTGTGTGAACGGCGAAGCAAAGAGGGGATCGCGCGCAAAAACAGCTGACGAAAGCGCCGATTATTTTGCGCGCCCATTTGTATGAAATTTGTACTGCGGCACATTTATTACGCGCGGCAGAAAAATAACCAACCGCAATGACGACAATACTACGTCAAAATAATTATGACGTCAAGGAGCGCAGGCGGGCCTGGTGTCCAGACAGTGACGACCCGCCACCCGCAATTGGGCCCAGCGCTTGCGCGCGGTTCCTGCAGCGGGCCAGTAGAGTGAGCACACAGCTGCGCACAACGAACACTGTTGTACTCGCACGTACCGTGGGGACATGAGATCGTAATACCCGCTTTCCACAAGCACCGACTCGATCAGTCCCTGCATCTGCTCATAGGTGAGGCGGGGGCGTTCGTCCACTTCGCCCGTTGCAGCCCGGCCAACTTGGGCAGTCGACGGCGGGCCGTCGTCGCCATGCGCTGGCTGTCCAGCGGGCGCTTGCCCTTGCACAGCGCCCGCCGCCTGTCGCGCAAGCTGCAGCTCGTTCAGTCCGCTGCCAAAGTCGAGGTCGATGATGTCCTTGGACCCAATGAGGAACTGCGGAAAATCCACGTCAAAACGCAGCCACCTGCCGATACTCACCAGCGAAAAAGCAGGGACACGCACACATGCAAACATCTGAACACGCCAAACCTTTTTCAATTCGCTCTTGAGGTTGAAGGTGCTCGACTGCGACGAGAACAGCGCGCGCTTGTACTTCTCAATTACGCGGCGGGCGGGATTATGGTCAGCCGACGGAGGCAGCTGCGTGATGAAGATGATCTTGTGGAGCTGGTTCAGCATTTGCGAGATCGGATCGTTGATTTGCCGGACTTTTCGCGGCGAAATCGTGAGTGTTGCCGTCGCAGTCACTGCACACGAGCATGGTGAGGACGAGTCGCACGGAATCAGGGAAGGCACCATTCTAGCGTCAGAACGAGCACGAACCTGGGCGTGGAGTGCGCGCACCACCGGATGACGCGTTGCTGTTGCTTCGCCGGTAGGGCGTGACGGGGGATCCTCGTGCGTCGCGATTTCCATCCCGCGGCCCCCCTTCGTCCGGTGAGAGCGCGCCGTCGCCGCGGTCGCCCCCTCTCTGGCGAGGCCGTCCAGCCAGCGCACCGCTCGATGCAGAGCGTGCCGAGGGAGAACTGGGCCCGTGCATGTCGTCCGTAGCTGACACCAGGCGGTTCTCTTCAAGCATCGTGATCATCTTGTCGTAGCGCTCCTGGGACGCCAGGAAGAGGCGGTGGTAGTTCTGCATGTTGCGGCTCGCCTCGTTGAAGTGCCTGCGCAACGCTCGCTTCAGGATGCAGGGACCGGGAGCCAAACGAGACGTAACGATGGATGCAACGACAGCAATCTCGTCAACAACCCACCGCTGCGTTCGCTTGCGCTCACGCTCAAGCTCGCGCTCCGTATTGATGCGGTCGATGTTGAGGCGATCGATCTCGCCCACCAAGACCGGCGCAATCAGCGAACACACCTGTGACGAAAACGATAAAAAAGGGGGACACACTGTTTGTTCCCGTCACACGGCGTGTGTGTGTGTGCATAAGCGGTACGAACCTCCAAAATGTCAGGACGTTTGGACGGATCTGGCGTGAGGCAAGCGCGCACTGTCTGCGCAAGTAACGGCGAGAAGCCTTCCGGGAGGGGATCGTAATCGCCCTCAACAATCTGCCGAACGACGGTGCGTGAGCAACGCTCCACACACATCTCACGCAAGCAGCAGCCGCACGCACCCTCGTTGCAAGCGAGAGCATGTTGGAGGAGAAGAAGGGCGGCTTCAGCGTCGCCATCTGATAGAGGATGCAGCCCAAGGACCACACGTCCGCCTTTTCGCCGTACGGCTCGTGCTGGATAATCTCCGGGCTGCGCCAAGGGAAGGCTCAGCAAGCGAAGAAGAGGAGCACGGGTTAACAGCCCTGTCACGTACCACGAGTACACGATTGTGCCAACGACCGATTGCATCACGCTCGCTTCGTGCTGCTTCTGGCGCGCGAGCCCAAAGTCCGCTGCAGACGCAGGATGGTCAGAGCGTGTGGCGGGAATGCCAGTGCGCCGCAACTCACTGATCTTGACGTTGTCGTTCTCGTCGAGCATGATGTTGGCCGGCGTCAAGTCCCGGTGGACGATGCGCTTCTCCTTGTGAATGTACCGCAGGCCGAGGACAACCTGCGCGCAGCCAGTGAGCGACCGACCGCAGCATGCCACACGCGCCGGAGAGCAAGCAGGAAAGGCGTTCGCACCTGGACAAAGATCTTCCAGATGCGGTCCTCGGGCATCGTCTTGTTCTTCTCCTTGAGCGAGTTGAAGTAGTCGTTCAGCGAGGCGCCCTCAACGTACTCCATGATGATGTACAGCATGTCGCCTGCGCCCAAAGGATGTGTCAGCCACTAAAATCAAGGAGACTCAACAGTGACATTGCCACACGTGCTCGTGGCCACGCACCCTCCACAAAAGACTTGAAGTAGCGAACGACGTTGGGATGGCGCATCTGGATCGTCAAAAGGAGATGCTTAGAACAGTCTCGCAATGCCATGACACGCCCTACCGCACGCTGGCTCACCTGCGATTCGATAATCGAGACCTCGTTGACGATTTCACCGATGCTCTTGTCCCGTTCCATGGCCGTTTTGCCGAGGAATGCCGAGCTCTTCGTGGGGATCTGCCACGGACACGCATTAAAACGACCATCGCCCACTGCCGCCCACTCCACAGTCCAAAATTTTGAACAAACAAAAACCCACCTCCTTTAGTGCGAGGAAAGACTGCGCGCCTTGCTTCCGGACCTGGAGGACAAGGAGGCATTGGCACCGTGCAACAGTGACGAACAAACGGCAGTCCACCGACCTTGTACACACTGCCAAAGGCGCCGCGACCGAGGAGCTCCATCACGGCGTACTCGCCGACAAAGTACGTGGGCGTCTTGTTGAGATTGGTGTCGCCGATGGCGTTGGTCATGTTCTCGAGCACGGAAGGCTGCAGAAAAAGAACGCGCGTCATTCTCTGCGCTCCGTGTGAAACGCAAGGGTGAATGAAGCGAATGCACCCACCGGCATCTCGTAGACGTAGTTGACCATCGGCATGTACAGCGCGATATCCGTGCAGTAGTGCCCCACGTCAATGAAAATTTCAAACAACTCGGGGGGAAACAGCCGCTTGAAGAGCCGGCGGTTGCGTTCGACGCTGAACAGGAACCGCAACGCCCTGAAGGCATTGGCCTGTGTGCACCCATCCACGGTTTAGAACCATGCACGTCAGACCCTCTCTCTCTCTCTCTCTCTCTCTCCCCCCCCCCCCCCCAAAACACACACACAAGCGCGCACACACGTGCCTGCAAGTTTCGGTACTGTGTGTCGTTCTCCGCGCCCTTCTGCGGGAGAATGAGTAGGCCGAGCGCATATATGCCGTTCGCGATGCGTATGTGGTGCGCATTCGTGTCGTTGAGCGCGAGCTGTGTCAGCGCCGCGCAGCATGCAATTTTCAGGGCCACGTCCTTCCGCCGCTCCTTGGCAGGCCGCGCGCTGGGCTGCGCAGGCGCCGGCGACTGCGGCTGTCCGAGGGTGTCCGACGAGCCTCTTCGACGCTCAGCCGTGGGAGGCGCCGATGTGCCCCTGTGGACGGGCACAGTCAGCATCTTTGGCTTAGGCACGGAAGGACGAGCAAACGAGAATCACGCACCCCTGCGAGTCCCGCGGCTCCTTTCCGCCCGCGCCGCCGAGCAGGGAGAGCAGCAGCGGAATGCCGCCCATAATGCGAATCTCGTTGCTGGACTCGGGATCGCGCGCCATCTTCTCCACAATGCCGACAAGGTGCCGCAGCAGCTGCACGTCGTCGTTGTGAAGCACGCTGCAGGGGCCGTGCATCGTAAGCAACACAGCCAATGGCCACATGGACGCTCGGCAGCCCACCTGAGACAGACGGGGATTCCGTCGAACACCTTCACTGCCTCCCGCGTGTGCTCATCAATGCACAGAATATGGAGCAACTCGGCTGCCAGGCGCTTGGATTGGACGTGGTAATCCTACGCCGACACTCCGTCAGAACACGCTTCTTCTGCACTTCACTGCACGCACATTGACCCATCCCAAGAAACACGTGCCTGCATAATTCGCAGCAGAATTTCGATGCAGTTGAGTTCCCCTATGAGACTCCGCGGCTGCTCACTGCGCGTCATGGGAAACAAGGTTTGTGAGACAAGATTTTCAACAGCGGCGCCCAGCGCGCACAAGCAGCGCCGACTGTGCGGCCGCAACGGACCTCCTTGCAAGCCAGATCAGGGCCATGAGCGAGCAGTGGAGGATGAGAATGTCGTTTGCCGACAGCAGGAGTGCGAGGGTACGGTGGGTCCCGCAGGCCACAATCCACTCCCGCTGGTTCACCTCCGTCGCGAGCTTCTGGAAAATGCCTGCGGCGAAATGGCGGGGCGATTAGCACAAGTACACTGGCGTCCATCGTATCAACTCTGCATGTGCAGGTGACAGAGACCGACCGAGAGGCCGCGCGACCGCACGCAGCACGCACTGCACTGCACACACCGAGACGAACGTAGCACACCCACTCGACATTTCCACGAGCGTCTCGATGATGAAGGGCTCCTGGCGGTCGTCGCGGAAGTACGTCTCCGCGGCCTCAGAAAGCTTGTCCGAGAGGAACTTGATGCCACCCAGATTGAAAAATTCGCGCTGCGAAAGAAACGCGCGTCACACAAGACACATGCCCACAACCATGGGCTCTCGCTAGCAAGACAAACCTGGAACGCAGCATCTCGCATTAGGACTCGGAGACACTGCAGAATGCGCAGCACATTGTCACGCGGAGCCCGTTCCATCCAGTCCCTGCATCGATGGGGCAAGTCAGAACGCAGTATGGACGCACTGTTGCGCGTTGGAGGCATGACCGCACCGGTTGCACAGCCGCTGCCGCACGAGCGCATCGAATATCTCCTGAAACAGGGCTGCGAGCGCCTGCGTCGAGAACTCGTACTGTTCGCGGTAGCGCGCCACAAACTGCTCGAGTGCCTCGGCCTCCGACGGCGCGTTGACCGCCCGCGCGCCCTTGAGCGGCGTGGCGGACGCGGCACCGGCGGACGAAGCCGGCCGCAGCGGCGCCTTCAGCAGAACAAGCAGCCGGGAGAGGTCCGCGCGGTCGCGCTCCACGGCGGCCGCGGCATCCCCCGACGGCGCGCCATTGGGGACGTCGTCCGGCTCGGCTTCAGGCGATGGCGGCTGTGCCGAGCGCACGACAGACGACACCAGGGCGGCCGGCGCCGTCGAGTTCAGCGATCCCCCGCGCCGCATCCTGCCAACGGGCGCAGGCACCACTCGCGCCCCCTCACGTGGCCACACGCCCTGTCGTCGCCATGCGCCAAGTTTCTATCCGCCCTCTGTAGAGACCCGCAAGACGGCGCCGCCAGATGTGCGACACCCGGTCGTCAATTCGCACACAGCGAAGGCCAATAAAGTGCACGGAAGAAATCTCTGAGTTGCCTTGGTATGCTGTGTCCCTCTCCGTCAAAGGCTAGCAGGTGCCGATGCTGCAGTGCTGGAGTGGCCCTTGTCGTGCAAAGCGTTTGTGTACGTTTGGCCTGTCTTGCCGCCTTCCACAGCGGCAAAATGCCCGCAGGGCGGCCCGTGACCTCCGCACTGACAAGACTCTGAATTTTGCAAAAATCAGGGCCATCGTTCAATTTAAAGTCCGGGTCAACTGGCAGTGCCGGACACGGTCGAATTTGAAACACGGCGATGGCCATGCAGCGCAGAGGCCAGGTGTGCCTTGAGGGCAGGCATGGTCCCCGGCTCCACAGAGCACACGTGGCAGCGCAGAGGGAGGCGCAGCTTCTCTTCGTAAGTGGCCTTATCTAACTGCGCGCCAAAAGCCAAATCAGCCTTACATCCCTCGTGAACAACGCGGGGTAACGCGTGACGACCCGCACACCCACCCGCAGGCGGCCGTTTTCACGCAGCTCTTCGATAACGCGGTCAACAGAAAGAAAGAAAGGCGACGTGAAGGAGTTCCAATGCTTTTTCGTTTTGAGCCATTCCGAGTCAAAGTCCTCGGAAATAACGTGCATGTGCAGCTGTCTATTCGGGCAGAGACAAATCATCAGCCAACAACACGCCGGCAGGCAACAGTTTAAAGCCACCAACGGACCTCATACTGGGCAGAGCATGAAATCCGCTACGAAACGACATGTTCGATGACCTGCTATGCGGCGTGCAATCGTCAAGTTTTTGACGCACCGAGACGAGCAGCACACGAAAGATCTTGTTAGAATGAAGGCGCACCTGTCCGCGAGTTCCTGGCCCTTGAGACGCATGGCCTCGAGCAGGGGAATGTGCGTGGCATTCACGTCGGATGGGCCGTCTATCTTCTCATTGGCAATGACCAGATAGTGAAAGCGTGCCTATGCCACGCACACGTCAGCCTCCGCCCCAATTCAACGGATCTAGGCGCAGCGCAACACGTGCCTTTGGGTACTTGTCCTTGATCACGATGAACGTCGGCCCACTGTCAACAATGTCCTCCCGGTGGCGCTCGGGGTGTCGCACGTAGTCAAGCAGGCCGTCCGCCCACGCAGACGACCGCCCGCCCGCCTCTCGATCTGAAGAGGCATTCTCAATGTCCCACTTTCTCACGCAGGGACCATATCGTGACTCACCTTTCGGCACGCCATGTGGCTCATCGGGCGGTTTCTTCCCACCGGAAAATTCGGGCGCCTGTCGGAGTCCCATCATTCCGCGCGGCCTCTTGGACGACTAGAGTTCACCAGAATTAGCGCGCGGACCGTGTGGGGAACGCAGTGCCGCGACAACACCTTTTCTTCGTCGTCCGACGCAGGCTCTCTCCTTCGTCGCGACACGTCGACCGCCACCTTGGGCACGGGCGCCGCAGCGCGCACTGACCTGCTCAGCATGGGCAACGATTAGAGGGGCTAAACTCGACCGTGCTTGCTTTGATACTCTTTTGTTAACGCGTACGCGAGATTTATCATGGGTGACGACTAGAGGGGCTCACCTTGGACTCTGCATGCTTGCAGCTCTCGGGAACGTTGACGGAAACAACAAAAAAGGCCTATTTGCAGCACTGTTGGCCGCTGGCTCACGTGACTATTGATTGTGACGTCCGTTTGACGTCTTAAGATGTTGCCATGACAGCCGACCCTCCAAGTCGCGTTTATTTGGACATGCACAGAAATTGCGGGGCAACTCAATTTCCGAGTCGCGGGCAATGCGGACTCGTCTTTTGAAGTGGTCAGGCGCTTCGACTGCAAAAGTGCGCAAAGGGCATTTGGCTGATCCACCGCCGCTCAGGACAGTGAAGTGTGTGTGGGCGAGTGCAGTTGGCAGTGAAACAATGGCGGCGCCCAAGAAGGAGGTGCTCATGTCGAGCAACATGAAGCTCAAGCACCGCCTCGACGAGCTCGCAAAGCACACACACTGTGGGTTCTCCGTCCCTTCATGCCAGCCTGTGTGGTGCAGTCTTCCGTTCTTATATTATCTCGTTCGTCCCGTGATGTGTCCCGTCGTTCGCAGTTTCGCGGCCAGACCTCGACGGCCTGCACGCGCGGTTCAAGTACTTTACGCCGCCGCCCCACGCCGAAAAGATCGACCGTGCCAAGTTCCGCGACGTCCTCCACGACCTCTTTGACATTGACGATTCACTGCTGATGGACCGCGGTGTGTGGCGCGTTTAGAGCGACTCGTCCTGTAGATGTGTGTTCACTGGACCGGGTGGTTAATTCCGTTGCGCGCAGTGTTCCGCACGTTCGACCGCGACAACGACAACATGATTAGCTTTGACGAGTGGATTGCGGGCCTCTCCGTGATACTCAAGGGGACGCTGGACGAGAGGCTCAAGTGTGAGTGTTGGCGTGATCGCTGGTTCGCAGAAATGCCATACCGCGCGTGAGCCACTGTCGCGATAGGACTCACGGCCATTGCAACGCCTCTTTCATCTCTGTGAACGGCTTGTCTTGCTTGCACTTTGCCGCGGCAGAGAGTGTGCTGACACGGGACTCGTCCACCAGTTTGTTTCAATGTGTATGACCTCAACGGGGACGGCTACATTTCCAAGGAAGAGATGTTCCAGATGCTGCAAAAGTGCCTCATCAAGGTAATTGTTGCGGATGGCAGTGGAGTGAACGATCGCCCGCGTGTGCTCGTCATGCACGGGTCTCCGTCCTCTGAAGCTGTCTTGCGATTGCATGTGCTGACGGTCTCTGCTGCAGCAATCATCGGACGAGGATCCCGACGAGGGCATCAAGGACCTCGTGGACCTCATCCTCAAGAAGATGGACCACGACAGGGACGGGCGCGTGTCCTTCGCCGACTACCGCGAAACGGTGCAGGCCGAGCCACTGCTGCTCGAGGCGTTTGGCACGTGCCTGCCGGCCCCCAAGGTACGGACGCATTTTTTTCATCTGATACGCCTTGATGAGGCCAACTGCCCTTGCCGGTACTCATGGCGACCAATATGCTCATGCAGCGACGAAACGCATTCCTTGCGTCGTGCACCGACGCTCCAAAGGCAACGCACCACATCAAGCAGGGAGCCGGCGTTGCGGTCGGCGTGGCGTCGAAGAAATAACGACCGCGTGAATACTGCGTCGCCGCCGCTGCGTTTGTGCGCCCTTTCATTGCGTTTGTGCGTTTGCCGCGTGATATCACCTGTACAAGAAATTTGTCAATCTGCAAGGAGCGGTACCTTTGGTGCCGGCCATTCTGAGTCGAGGATTCGGTCAGTCGGAGATGTTTCAGGCTCGTCAGCACTATACACGGCTTTTTATCGGCCACGGGGCTCTGCGACTCCAAAAGAGCCGCGCGCTGCACAAGCACAAACGCCTAGTGCGTCGACATCCAATATTCGCAGAACTCCCTTTCAGACACTTGGCCGGAACCATCCCGGTCGATCATCTTGAACAGGCGCTTGCGTGCGTGCTTCTCCATGTGGTAGCCAAGTGCGGCCATCGCCTTCTTCCACTCCTTCTTGCTGAGGTTGCCGCTGCGGTCCTTGTCAAACATCTGGGCGCGCGTACGGTTAGCAGTGGGAAACGAGCGCGAGCATGGCATGCGGCAAACTCACCCTGAAGACGGCCGACGCCTGCATCATCTTGGCCTGCTGCTGGGGCGAGATGCCCATCGGCACCACAAACGCAGCGTGCGGGCTGTAGGCGCCTGGGTACGAAAGCGTGGGCCGCGTGTACGACTGCGGCACAGCCGCATACTGCACCTGGCCGCCGGGCTGCGCGGGATATCTACGAATGGCACAGGGTATTATTGCATTGAACTGAGCAGCGACGGGCCACCAGTTCTTGCTCGTTGAGGCGTCAGTGTCCACAAGCTGAAATGTGGCGTCAAGAGGCAATGGCCCAAGTTCGAGGCGCACAATGGCAAGCCATGCGCAAGTGCGTGTGGCATGCATTCACTAAGCATCAAAAACCTCCTCACCCTTGGGGCGGGTATCCCTGCTGCGGAGGGTAGCCCTGCGGCGGGTATCCCTGCGGCGGGTATCCCTGTTGCGGGTATCCCTGTTGCGGATAGGCACCGGGCGGATACCTGGAGGGCATTCCATTAGGCCACCACTAACAGCACTCACAGCTGCACATTAACGTACCCAGGCTGAGCGCCGGGCTGCTGGGGGGCGCCCGCACTCGGGTACCCGGGCTGGGCACCGGGGTAGCCAGGCTGCGCACCGGGGTAGCCACCGGGGGCGCCAGGGTACGCGCCGGGCTGGCCATATCCAGGCTGCGCAGCGGGATACCCGGGTTGGGCGCCGGGGTAGGCGCCGGGCTGGCCGGGCTGCGCACCGGGGTACCCAGGCTGAGCACCCGGGTAGGCGCCGGGCTGGCCGGGCTGGGCACCGGGATATCCGGGCTGTCCGCTGCGACAGTGACAGTGAATACCCATACATACGCCCAAAAGGGAATACGAAGAACACCAACGCGGGAGATGTCAGATGTGCTTGTGCCATAGAAGTGCGTCCATCGACTGTACGTAAGTGGTCGGGGGAGACGACAAAAGGGGACGCTCACCTGTATCCAGGGTACTGGCTCATGTTGCTTTGTTTGAAGCTGGGTGGGGAAAAGAGGGACGATTTGAAATTATTGAGTTTAAAACACGCAAGCTCCACACCAATCTTAAGCGATCGCAATGCAACCACAAGCGCTACGTACCAGCGGCAAAAGAATTTGCGCGCGACAGGGATCCTTCGTGCCTTGACAAGGAAGGCGCAGGCGAAACTGCGAATGCCTTTGAACAGGCTGGGCCAGTTGTCAACAATGGTGCCACTGTGGTGACGTCACTGTGCCGCCCACTCGATTTCCGGTGTATTGGTGTGCCCGGTCCTACAGATGCAGGTGGTGGTAATCCTTTATGTCAACAGCCGCTGCGTGAGAATTTCGTACGCCATGCGCTGGCGGATGCCCGGCATGTCCGCCTGCGAGAAGGCGAGGGGCGCACTCCGCGACACGTGGTCGGCGAACGCGCAAAGGAAGACACCGCAGTCGCACCCGTTTTCTTGCTGCGGGACATCCTGAAACAACGAGGGAAAAGGCGCATAACGTCAACCGCAAGCGGCAGAACAGCACAGGACGCCAAAGTAACTCACCTTTGGAACGTAATCGCTCCATTGGCGAAGGTCGATTGGCACCTTGCGCTCCGCAGCCTCGGCCGCAATGTACTCACGCAGGCGCGCGAGGCACGCGCGGTTGGCATGACCCATACTGTCGTAGTACTCGATGCGCCGATCGCGCAAGTTGATGACGGCCAAGCACCAGTGGACCTCCAGATGCACCGGCACGACGAGCTTGTCCATCGAAAAAACATCGATCTGCGAGTAAAGCGTGCGACATTAACCACGTGATCCACTTGTTTCCTGTGGTCAGCGAAGGACAGACCTTCCTCGTCCAACGCTTGATTTTCGAGAAGTCGAATGGTTGAGTCTCCATAACTTTCGGATAGAAAAATGTGTTGAAGCAATGCACTTTTCCGCCGCTGCGCTCCGTTATCATGCCCACGTAAAAGTTGATTACCTGGAGACAAACACGCGACGGAATTTTGAGAGGGACAGGGGGGAATGTCACTACAAGCACTGAAACGTACCTCGTCATTGAGCCAGTTGAGCTTTGCGAGCGTCGAGATATCCTTCCGCGTCACGACGGCCGTCTTGCCGGTCACGAGTGACTCGGACGGATTGCCAGGACCCCACGCACGCTCGACCTGGAGGGATACGTGCGGGTGAGCTAGGAGCTCCCACTAACCCCAACGCAATGCCCAAACCCACCATCTGCTGCTGCTCGCTCGACAGCGTGGGCAGCCGGAAACGCGGTTCCATCTGCGGAGCACGAGGGTCAAGGAGTGGCCAACAAGATACAGTCACGTAATGTGACACACCTTCTCGTCAAGCTTGGCCTGTACAGCAGCCGCGCGCACAACGGCGGCACCGGGCTCGTGCTTGTCGCGCAGGCGATCGGCGCCCTCAATGAGCGCACGCAGCCGACGCACCCACTGATCGATGTCGTCCGTGGGTGCCGTGCTTGCCGCATGCTTCTGCGGAGCGGTTGCTTTTGATGTTACCCCGGGCGTGGGCATGATGACGGGCGCGGGTCGCTCGGTTGGCACCGACACAAACGGCACAGCAGCTGCCTGTCGACGGCGGACAGCATCCGTCTCGGCCTTTCGTGCAACCACCGTGCGAATCAGTGCCTCATACGCCGCGCGTTCGGACGGGTAGCCAAGGACGGTGCGCGGCCCAGGAGTCGACACGCCGCGCGAGGGCAGCCGCGCGACCGGCGTCAATGTCGAATGCGTCGGCGCACTCGGCGCATAGGGCGTCCGTATGGGCGACGGAAGCATAAACGGCGAGCGGGCAGGCGCGTGGGGGTCTGGCCACGACAGCTTCGAATGGCGCACGATTCGCGGGCTGCCCAAGTGCCGCAGGGAGGGCGCCACCGCGGCGGGAAACGCGAGGGCAGACAGCGGCAGTGCCAGATGGGGGGTCAGGGCCACAAGAGGCTCTGTGGACGCGCGCACGGGTGTGTTCTCCACGACGAGGGGCGCATGATTCGCTGCGTCAGCTGATGCACTGGGCCCTTCGTCGTCGCGCGCGTCGGCTTCGGCGGACGCCCCGGGAGATTCGGCCGCATCCATAGCCACATCGACTGCCAATGCCACCTCCGCCGCGACCGCAGGGCTGTTAGGCGCCACCGTTACATCGACCAGATCAATGACAATGCCCTCGCTTTCGAGATCGCCAGCAGCAGAGGCAACAGAGGTCGGTGCCGCCAAAGTTTCGCTCGGCGCAGCACCGACACTTCCCTCGGTGTCCATCGCAGCTTCCTCGGGAACGTACTCCGACGCACCCGCCAGGGGGCTCCCGACAGAGTTTTCCATTACCAAATCATCCGCTGTCGAACGCGCGACAACGTCGTCATCATTGCCAATTGCGCGTTCGTCGGACGCCAGCCGCGAGTCGGCGCTGCGTGCGTCGGGAACGGACGCGTCTCTTTGAAGCGAGTCGACGGAAGTCTGTCCGGACTGCGACCCGTCCTCTTGCTCCTTACGAGACCGAAAGAACGAAGCCACAGACGAAAATGCTGCGCCCACCCAGCCCGCAAAGGCATCCACGCGCGAGCGCTTGAGCGGCGGCTGCAGAACTTCCGCACCACCTTCTACGTCGCATAGCTCGCCATTCTCCTCGGACATACCGCTCAGGGCGCGCGCGTCGTGTGAAGACACTTCCATTTGGGGCAATGCAACGGCGGCATCGTCGGCGGTGCCCGCGCGCTTCCGCTTTCGCTGAGACCGGCGCAGGGGGGTTGGGGGTGACGTAGTCGCGGCGCGTGTGCGGCGCGTTGGGGCAGGCATGTTCGCCCACGACCCGCTCAGGGCCTCTGCACTGCAGCAGGCCAATCCCCCGCAGACAGAGAGCGAAAGCACAGCAGCGCCTCTTCCTACAGTGTTGTGTTCCAGAGCACAGTGGGAGCGCCACAAGCCGTTTTGATTATACGACCCATTCCCGCGCTGGAGCACGCCCAGCGCGCGTGACGTCGGTCGTGCGTCACCGGACAAGCGATTGATTTGGGAGGGCGGGGTCAAATTGCTGCACATTTTCGTCATTCTCCAATATCTGCGGCCCGGCTTGTGCCTGCGAGTAAGGACTCTTCCGCCACTGCGGTTGGCAGCGATTGACAGGTGTGTGACAGGCCCACGACGGTGCCACGGCTTCTCCAAGGCAAGGCCTTCCACCGAACTCATAAGCACACGCGGCCCTTGATCGCATTGGGACGGCTGCTTCCGCGGGCATCAGGCGCCACACTCGCTACGGCACGCCGCCGGTCTGGCAGGCGTCCCACTGACCAATAGTTAATCTACAGGCCGGCGCCCGGCCCGGTCGGACGGCCCCATCAGCAGTTCGGCTGAACGTTCGTTTTTCGATGTAGCACGGCTCGGTGACGGTCGCGACACATTCGTTTTCCTGTTTCGTTTTGTTTGGGAAGGAAGCTGGCCAAGAGCAGCGAGGTACTCAACGGTCAGTGCCCCGGATTGCCGGCGGTCAGGCCCGAGTTGCTGATCATCCGACCGGCGCTGCCGGAGCCGTCTAGCGCCAGATGGAGGGCTTTCGCGCGCGCGTTCTCAGCGCAGGACGCACGCAACAGCTCGTGACCGCACTTGGCCTCTTGTTCGCCGGGTCCGTCTGCTTCGTCGTCGGCGCATCGCTCGCCACGAGCAGAAGCGACTCCGGCGTGCTTCAGGCCCTGCGAGAATACGACTTTTTTGCGATTTGGGGCAGTTCATCCGACGACGACTCCGCGTATTGGGGTGCTACGGGCGACGGGGCGCGGGGGGCGCGGCAGTACAAGTACTCGTTTGTGGTTGTGCCGAGCGAGGCGGAATCGCCGCCGCACGTGTATCTCGGGAACGACTTCAACGTGTTTGGCCACCTGGGCATCCAGCGAAAGTACCTCTTCCTGCAGGTCAGCGGCAGAGTCTGTGTGCTGATGTATGCGCGCTTGCTGGTCGCAATGCTCGGATCCGCTGTCGTTTTCAATGTCCTGTAAGTGGGTGTGGTGCACGTGGCACCAGGACACCTGCACATCCGGCCGAATGCCAGTCTCAATGCTATCGTTGCATCCGCAGCCGCGCGTGTGGAAGCACACGGCCAACATGGCCGAGGCAAACCTCATCCTGGTGTCGTCCATTCACTACCCGCGCGACACGCCCTTCTTCGATTGGAGCGAACTCTCGAAGCCGCGGTCGAAGGACCCGCGAGGTGGGTTTGCGCACTGCCCTTCGCAGACCAACCACTGATTAGACAGCCGTCGGCGAGTGTTCTGGATTGATGTGCTGCGTGTCAATGCATTCTCCGTAGTACTTATTGTCGCTACGTTGACGCAGCCGTGGGATTTCCGCGCGTGATATCGCACTTCCCGCCAAAGCGCGCGTACCTGCCCGATCGCGTTCTGCGCGCCATAGGTGTCAGTTGGATGCAGATGTTCGAATTGCGGTCGAAAGTGCGCGCGCGCTGCTTCATCGGCCTGAAGATGGACGTCGCCAAGTGCCTCGCGTTCTATGCCCGCCGCCATCCGGAGGTCAACATCGACCTCTTCTACCCAAAGTCCTTCATATTCATCGACGACCCGAAGGAGTTCAACGCCACCGCCAAGCAGTTCCTCGCCTTCAACGACGCGCTCGTCGCAAAGATGCTCAAGGCGCAGCAGGCCAAAGAGAACGGCGGCGGCGACGGCATCGCGTACGCCGGTTCGTCGGTGACGGCCGTGTCCCCAACGCAAGACACGGTTGGAGATAACGCGGAGGCCGGCAGCGGTGCGGTCGCCCAGGCCGAGCCGGCATCGACGAACGTCGAGAAGGCGTCCGCCGATGCCAGCGAGGACGACCAGCCTGGCAGCGACGCCGACGTGGGCGTTGTCAGCTACAGCGGGGACTCGGCGGACGATGCGCCGGAAGAGGGCGCGGAGAGCGCAGAGGGCGGCGACGACGCGCAACTCGCGGCACGGCCTGATTCAGACGGCGCGCAGGTGTCGCCGGGCGGCCGCAAGCTGATGGCAGCCGGCGCACGTGCCAAGGCGCCGGCAGAGGTCAGCGGCGTTGGACTGACCATGCCGCGCTGGCTGGTGAAGTTGGGGTGAGTGCGTGGCGTTTGCTCGGCATGGTGGGTTGTCAGTGCACTCACCGATTGCTGCGCGCCACCCACAGAGACCGCGGGTACGGCGGCCAGGGCATCCGCGTGTTCTCCGACACGACGGCGCTGCTCGCGGCGGCCAAGGAGGGCGTGCGCGAAGGCCCCCTCGTCGTCCAGCGCCTCATCGACAATGTCATGACGTTCCGGGGCCGTCGGTTCGATCTCCGCGTGTACATTCTCGTGACGTCGCTGTCGCCGCTTACGCTCTACATCAACGTTCAGGGAACAGTCGTGCGCCTCGCGGCGGGCGACACGCAGCGCTCGCCCGAACCCGCGCCCGAAAACAACGAGGCCGAAGAGGATGCGTCCGACGACGGCGTGACGCAGCGCATTGCCCCGCATGCTGCGGAACAGGCGGACGGCGAACTCGACCGGCGCAAATTCCTCACCAACTTCTCTGTGCACCACGACGCCGAGGCGCTTGTGACGCTGCAGGAGCTGCTGGACTACTTCCGGTCGCTCAAGTTGATGACGCTGTGGAAGGAACGGACGCTCCCCGCGATCAAGAGGATTGCGCGGCGCATCTTCAGCCTGTGGAACACGCACGAGCACCGCAAGTACAGCTACAAACTGTGAGTAATCCGTGCGCGTCGCGCTCTCGTCGCACCTTTCAGCCCGTCTGGACACAGAGCGCGTGTGTGGATGGATCCTTACCCCTATTCCTCGCTGCCGCAGGTGGGGAATCGACATTATGATCGACGGCGACATGCGGCCGTGGTACATCGAAGCCAACCCAAAGCCGATGATGTTCGGCCTCACCAAAGCCAACTTCAAGCAGCAGGTGCGCACCCGCGACCTGCATCCGAGACATCCCCGTCCCTCTCTCTCTCTGGTCCCCTCCGTCCCCGTCCCCCCTCTCTCTCTCTGGTGCCTCTGGTCTCTGTACACACCTTCTCACGCCCACCTCTGGCCCTCCCTCACCGTCGCCACTGCGCGCAGCACCGCGTGATGGTCGCCGACATGTTCAAAATTGTGTTCTGGCGGCACTACGGCCAGACAATGCAGCCCAGCGGGACGTGGGAGATCATTCCCGCGGACATCTAGCGCACTTCCCCTTCTAGCACTTCCCTGCCGCACTCTCGTTTGCGTCACACGCGTGTCCCATCCAATCACAGTCGCCGCACAATCGCACGCAATCCATGCATGCCACGACACCGCTCAACCCCGCCGATTTCATGACACGGTACATTCAATAACAGACTGCGGTGCCTGGCGCCCGCAGTAGCGTCACACATTCTCTTGTCGTGCTCGCGGCGACCGTGCGTATGCTCACGATGAACGCATGGTGCCTGCGACTAGTGGCATGTACCACTGCGCAAAGGCGCGGTCAGACACGTACACGACACGCCAGGCTCACTGCTCACTCACGTCCTCCACCATGCCCGCACTGTCGCGCGCTGCTTTGTTGAATGGCGGCTTGACATTTCCCTGGAAATAACGGCTCACATACAAGCGAAACTCCGCATGAGGTTCCTGTGGAGGAGAGCGCGCGTGGGAGGGCTCGCAATAACGTGAGAGGACTTGCAATAACGTGAAAGGGCTCGCAATAACGTGAGAGGCTCGCAATAAGAGCAGCTACGCGGGCGTCAGGCGTCAGAGCTCACCATCTGTGGACTGGAGCTGCGGCAAACGTAGCTGAACCAACGCACTCCCGCGGCCACGTGCGTTATTTCATCCTGCGAGCAGCGGGCGGTGTCAGCGGCGGGAGGGCACCCGGCACACGCGACGCAACAGCAGCCCACCCTGTAAATTTCGCCGAGCATGTCGACGGATGCACTGTCGCCCTGCGCCTGAAAGCGCGCGACAGTTTTTGGGTGCACGTCGAGGCCTCTGTGGAGCCGCAGTGGTTGGTGAGCGGCACACACGGCTGCCGTCACTGTTCGTTGTCGTCACTAACCTTGCTTCATGCACCATGTGCACCACCGCCAAGCGCGCAAGGAGACTGCCCGATGTCTCGCGCGCCGACTGCCACAGGCCTGGCGGACAGTGTGGATCAGTCACCCGCTGTCCTAACACGAGGACAGTTGTCTGCAGTCACAGGAAACGACAACGCAGCCGCCGCGCGAATCGTACCTTTGTGCACGGGGAGCGCGCCGTAGTGGCTCCCAAGGGCCGTCAGGCGATCGGAGAGCATGCGAAAGTGCTGCGGTGCCACAAAAGCGGGGATCAGCCACGACCGTGGGACGGTGGTGACACATCGAATGCAGCCTACCTTTGCCTCGTCGGCGGCCACGTTGACAAAATCCGTGAAGAATTCGCGCGGAAGGGCGCTGTCGGTGCCATCGCAGCGATACGCCGCAAATCGGGCGACTGCACGGCGAGCAGATTAGCCCATGCACCGCGGGGCAGTGCGCAGCCAAGCACAACAAACCCACTGATGTCCCAGGACAGGTCGATGGCCCACTGCTCAATGTTCGCCATTGAATGGAGCATGGCCACGCGGCTTGCCTGTCGCGCCAAAACAGACAGCCTCAGCACTCTCGGCGCTTCACACGCACGCCAGCAACCTTCCCTAAACGCACGACCACGACCCACCAGAGTGCCCCCACGCCCGCGCCGTCCCTCGCGCCCCGGTGCAACGATGACGAGGCCGTCGTGTCGCGGTGGTTCATCTGGAGGAGCGGCGCCGCCGACTTCAAGCGCGCCCGCGTGCCACGCCCGCACAGCCGCCTCCGTCGCCGCAATCTGCAGCCCAGGAATGAGGAACAGGCGCACGAAACGGCGATAGTAACAAGAGGCATCGCACCCCACCTTTGCTGCTGGATCGGCAGTGTGTAACACGTGGACCGCCCACTCGCACAGCGAGCGCGGCGTCGACTGGGCCACTCGCGCCGAGAGAGCGCCAGTCGGCAACGCAGCGGCGTCTTCTGCGACGGCTGCGAAGACACGCAACGGTGAGCAATTCGGCCAATCACGCACTGGGGCAATTTCACTTGCCTTGCGCAGGCGCCGCGTGCTCGCCGTCGCGCACGGGACTCAGTGCATTGTCTGGCGTCAACGCAGTGCCCGGTGGCACGCACACGGACACACGTCCCTCGCCATCCACACGCACTTCGTACGTGCGCTGTGCAAACCCCGACGACGAACCGCCCGTGCGCAGGTCAAACTCGAACCCGTGCCATGGACAAGCCACCGCACAAGCTGCCGACACCAAAGTCAGAGGACTGCCAGCGGCGATGGCAATAGAGAGCAACCACCCACCTCCACTGGAGACATCCTCAATGTCGACGGTGCCGCACTCGAGGGGCCCGCCGCCGTGCGAGCAGTCGGCATCAAGCGCGTAGAGCGTGCCACGGACTGAAAAGAGCGCAATGTCACCGGCGGCAGCGCGTAATCGCACGGCTCCGCGGCGCGCAACTTCCTCTGCACGAATGCCCGCAGAGACAAAGGCGCCATCGGAGCCTGCCATGCTGCGTCTCGCCCCTTCCTGCAGCCCTTCGCTGCTCGCAGTGCCCAAAGACGAACGCAAGCGGGCGACAGGCGCGACCCAGGACGAGCGCGAAGGGGCCACGCGCGCAGACGGCCACACGCCGCCCCCCAGTGCACGGAGCAGCGCAGTCACGGACATGCAAGGGCGCGTTGTTGACGGCTGGTCTTGGGCTTTTGTCGCCAGCAGGATCACAGGCACGTGCTGTTACTGACAGTAACACAGAACATCCGACAAATGCTCCGCTTGAGCCAAACTGTGCACATGTCACTCCGCTGCGTCGTGCTCCGCAGATCGCGCGCGTGGGAGCAGCACACAAAGAGGCAACTGACGCACAGCAAACGGCGCAAGAGAGTGCGCAGGCGCATATACCGACACACACGGCGCGAACAGCCCTTGCACTCGAGAATGGCGCGTTCGGAGGCGGAGGCGCTGGCCCACGTGCTTGAGAACGACAGCCACGACATGCGGCGCGAGATGAAGGAGGTCCTCCGGGGAGACATCTTCCGCCCGAAGCAGGCGCGTGCTAATGACAAGCCATGCCTCCGTTGACAAGCAATGTCTCTGTCCTCTGGGCGACTGCTGACACCACGATGACCTGTTCGGTCTGCAGGACCTCTCGCTCGCCGAGGAGCGCGACCTTGCTCTCGCGCGGCTCAAGCGCGCCGCCGAGGCCAAGCTGTTCAGCGTGCTGGACTTTGAGAGGGATCCGCGCCGCATTTTTGCTGCGCACGAGGTCGCGTCCCTGTGCGACGGCTCGTTCTCGACAAAGATGACCGTGCAGTGGAACCTGTTCGGCGGCACTCTGCTCAAGTTTGGCGACCGCGAGCGCTTTTCGCACATTCTCAAGGGCATCGACAGCCTCGACGAAGTCGGGTGCTTTGCGCTGACCGAGCTGGTGAGGCGCACTGGGTGTGTGTGTGTCCGCGTGCACGCCCCTGACGCCGCGCCATGCAGGGCTTTGGCAACAACGCCGTCGAGATGGAGACGACCGCGACGTACGACCCGGCCACGCAGCAGTTCGACATCCACTGCCCCACGACGCTCTCGCAGAAGTACTGGGTACGCATGCGCGCTCGCTCGCTCGCACTGCGGCGACAGCGCTTGTCACTGCATCCATGCCCTACTGACCAGCTCCCGCCACGCAGATCACAAACGGCCAGCGGCACGCCAAGTGGGCGATTGTGTTCGCGCAGCTCCTCAGCCTCGGCGAGAACCACGGCGTCCACGGCTTCCTCGTGCAGGTGGCGCAAACGATGTCTTCGATTGGACGTGCACTTGCCCTTGTGCTCACTCTGGAAGTGTGTGCGCCGCAGATTCGCACGGATGACCTCAAGAGTACGATGCCGGGCGTCACGTGCCAGGACATGGGCCTCAAGCTTGGTGAGTGGCGCGCTGCGTGTGGCCAGTGCTTTTGCAGTTCAGTGCGCTCGGACCGGCCGACTTACGCGGCGTGCGGCAGGCCTCAACGGCGTCGACAACGCCCGAATCTGGTTTGATCACGTGCGCGTGCCGCGGACGCACCTGCTCAACGCGTTCACGGACGTCGCGCCGGACGGCACGGTCACGAGCCGCATTCCGAGCCGCCGCGGCCGCTTTCTGAAGATGGCGGACCAGCTTCTCAGCGGGCGCATCTGCATTGCGGCCATGTCCCTCACGGCCGCGAAGCACTCGCTGCTCGTTGCGATGCGGTACAGCGCGTCCCGCCTTGCCTTTGGCCCGACGGGAAAGAGCGACCGCCCCATCATGGCCAACCAGCTGCAGCAGGACGCCCTCGTGCCCCTCCTCGCCGAGACGGTCGCCCTCAACGTCGGGTTGAACCACGTCAAGAACGAGTACGCGCGCGAGACGACGACGACCGCGGCGCGTGGCGGCGACGTGTCCAACGAGCTTCTGCGCCTGTGCTGCGTCATCAAGCCGGCCATCACGTGGCACCTCGTGCGCGCCGCCAACATCTGCCGCGAGCGCTGCGGCGGACAGGGCTACCTGCTCGTCAACCGCTTTGGCGAGTTCATCATGGGCGGGGTGAGTCCTTGGGCCTTGCGTATCCGCCGGCGCTGCTGCGCATAGAGTCGATGGTCCAACCCTGTGATAGCCACGAACTGCGCATAGAGTCGAAGGCCATGTGCATGTGATTTCACCCGAATCCAACGTCGCTGTGCATTTCGTGCAGCGCTCACGCCCATCCACACGCAGCACTCGGGCGCGACGGCGGAGGGCGACAATGCCGTGCTCATGCAGAAGGTCGCCAAGGAGCTCCTCACGACCCTCTCGCGTCGCTCCATTGCCGCGCACACGGCATGGTACTACGTGCCGTGGCTTGCGCGTCGTGCGCTTTCCGTCGCGACCGACGCGGTGCGCGGGTTCGACACAATTGCCCTCGTGCGGTACCGCGAGGGCGCGCTCATGTACGAGCTTGCGTGCCGCATGCAGGCCGCCAAGCGCGCCGGAAAGGACGGCGGGCGCATGTTCGAGGTCTGGATGGACGAGTCGTCGCAGCTCGTCCAGGACGTCGCCGCGGCGTACGGCGAGCGCATCGTGCTGGAGCAGACGATTCGGGCGGCGCGCGATTCTGGGAACAAGACGCTCGCCCTCGTTGCGCAGCTCGTCGGCTTCATCTACGTCGAGCGACACCTCGCGTGGTACCTCTGCGACGGCGCCGTGGGCCCCTCGGGCGGCCGGTGGGTGCGCGACCAGGTCTCGCGCCTGACCAAGCGCGTGTACGCCGCGTCGTCGGACATTCTATCGGCGTTTGGCATCCCGGAGCACCTTGTCACGTCGCCGATTGCGCGCGACTGGCGCGCGTACAACGTCAAGGACAACGACAACGAGGGGCGCCCGATGTAAGCGCTTCTTAGAAGCCCCCTTTCCCGCGCCCTCCTCGTGCGTTGTCTGCCTGTTTGCTTTTTCCGATTAAACTCTGTCCGCCAAACGGGGTTGTCGCAGTGTCTCTCTCTCTTAGTTGAGTCGACGGAGCTGCCTATGACATAGCGACTGAAGGTCTCAGTGTCTCAGTATTGCAACAGAATAGTGTTTTAATTTGAGAGGTCACGCCAAACTGTGCCAGCTACAGCTCGTCCCGCTTGGCATGGCACACGCGCTCCTTCTCCTCGCACACGAGCCGCGACGCCTCCGCCGCCGACCCGCTCTCCGCGAGCCGCCGGAGGTCCCCGCGGTGGCGCTCGGCGAGGTCAATGCAGTCCTTGCGCATCGACATCCACATCGACGGTCCGCGGCGCCGGCGGTCGGGGTCGTCCCACGACGACGAGCCGTAGTCGCGCCCAATCACGTGCTTGCTGCACGCGCGGTGCGCCCCGGCCATCATGAGGTTGTCCGAGAGGCCAAAGCCCGGGCGGTCGAGAAACCGCTTGAGCTCCTCGTGCACCCACGACGCCGACAGCTGGCAGGCGCGGCACTTTCCCTCCGCCGTGTCGTAGTCAATGTCCTCGGGCGGCGGGTCGTCCGACTTCTTCCGCCGCGGCTGCGGGCCAAACGCACCCGCGCCCTCGTCCGCGCCCTCCCCACGCCGCCGGCGGTCCATCGACTCGCGCATTTCGCGGATGCGCGCCTCAATGTCGTCGGTGCCAGCCCCGGCGCCGGCGCGGCCGGGCATGTCGGGACGGTCAAACTTGCCCGCCCACTCGCGCTCCATGTCCTCGCGCATCTTGCGGCGCTCCTCCCTCCGCGACTCAAACTCCTTCTCCCACTGCCGCGAGCGCTCGTCAATGTCGTCCTTCGGTCCGGAGCGCGCCGCATCGTCGGCACGGCGCCGGCGGTCGGGCTTTTCCGTGGCATCCCTCTCCTTCTTCTTTGCGGGCACGTCGGGCTCGGGGATTTCGCCCTTGCGGCTCTTCACCGTCTGCGCCAAAGCACGATGGAAAATTAACTACAGAAAGCCAATACATTAACGAATTGACCCGTTGAGCCATTCGGAGTGGCCGAAGGTCATGCCGTGACATTTCGCGCGACAGCCGTGCACGGGCGCCGCGGCGCAACTTCGCGAAAAGCCGAGTGCACGAGCACTCGACGGAACACCCACCTGCGCAAACCACGTGCGGAAGCGGGCGTTCCAATCGTCCTCGAGGTCGGTCGCCAAATTGCCGATATCCTCCACCCACTCGCTCTTTTTTGTCGCAAACATCCAGTCGGCCATCGCACTGACTTCGGTGCGCTGAGGAAGACGGTCGAGATCAGCACTGACCCGTCACACTCTCCCCGCCTCAGTCCCTTCCCCAGACACTCACAAACCAGTCACAATTTCCCTCCCCCTCTTCCCCAAAACACTCACAATCTTGGTTGTAACGTCCGGGAGACCGAGCACGCCGATGACCGTCGTTTGAGGGACGGTATTCACGCGCGCCAATCGCTCCACTGCAGCACACACGTGCGAGATTAATGGCACTCACCCACAACACCCAAAGCTCCAAGGGTGGGTGACTCACCATGCGCGCGGAGTGCGAGTTCCACGGTGCTCTCGAGCGCCTCGCACCACGAGTCAGGCGACGCGAACGTCTGCCACACGAGTGCGGTTAGAAGAGTTGGATGCCGTGCGGGCTGCAACAAACAAGCAAACAAACGCACCCCAGCGCGCTCCTTGCAGAGTGCGCGCGCCGTTTCACCAATGCCCTCAAGGGCTCTGTCCAACGCCTCGCGAGACGCACCGGCGCCTGTACGAATTGTCCACCATGAGACGCAAACAAGTAGAAGGGGATCGCTACAACGACCAGCGCGCGACACACATGTACTCACACTGAGCAACGGCCAGCGCCGCGAGCAGCGCAACAAACGCCCGCATTCTTTCAAGCACAGCACACAGGGAACGCGCCGAGCACGCCGAACAAGGCCTTGTAAGCGTGCCATCTTGTGTTCGGCGAAGCCATTTATGTTAGTACTACTCAGAGCAATTCACATAAGTAAATACTCGCCATCCGGGGTGAAGTCAAACGATTGCTTTACAGGGGTGCTTGGCGCAAGGGGCAGCGCAGCAACAATCAGTGAAATTGCGGGAGGCGCCGCGCAGTGCGTCACGGTGAGTCCCCGGAATAGGCGGGGGACTGACGACGGCCGTACCGGCTCTGAGACTGACCCGACTGATCGGGACAGTGACTTGCACT
The DNA here is from genome assembly GCA_943704525.1 of Pigoraptor vietnamica. NCBI lineage: Eukaryota > Filasterea > Ministeriida > Capsasporidae > Pigoraptor > Pigoraptor vietnamica. Next base: position 389 of record CALSCQ010002694.1, on the reverse strand, counting down.
GTTCCCGACACGTGCAGCCGGTGGCGCTGATCAGCCTCGACCGCCGAGACTATATTAGACACACATCTTTGCTTCTTCCAATACATTCATTTGGACGTCGTCTACCATACTCCGGCGAACCGTGGAATATCTTCACTCGGGGCTCTTGAAAATGAGAGAATTGTTGGGTTAGGGTTGTCTCTGACCCTCAGAGTACCTTGCCTGAAGACGATTATCCTACTCCCGATGGTAGCCCATGTGCACGCCGAACTGATGAGCTGAGGCGACGACCGAGTGGTGCTAAACTGTAACATGGCGTGACCGGTCGGTCAAAGGCGCTGTCGACGCGCGTGCGTGTGTGTGGTGCCAAAGTTCTGGCGACGACCCTGGCCAATTCCGATCAGATGAGT
>CALSCQ010002692.1:2500-10932 GCA_943704525.1 Pigoraptor vietnamica | reverse complement strand
CGTTGACTTCCCCGCTACGCCACGGCAGTCACCCGGGTTATTTTGGGCTGGCCAACGGAACCTATTTCAGGCGGTGGAACCGTTGTCCGGTGCTTGGGAGCCGAGCTCTCTTACAAACATGCCACTGAGTTGTTACTTCTCACGTGACAACCAAGTCGGGCCGGCCTGCGGAATGGAGTAAATGACAGTCCGCTTGTGAAGCGGCGACCGCAGTCCCATGGTGAGCGTGCAGTGTGTGTCAATGTGCAATGCCGGCAAAGCCCGGACATGAATCGTTGTCGGCTGTCGTGCCGCACACTGACAGTTACTGCCCAGTCGAAACTATCAGTATATTAGTCCTCACACGTCCCGTAGTAGCGCGGCGTGACCTCGATCGTGATCGTGAAGACAGGCACCCTCGGCATTTGGTTCGGCGTGTGCAAAGCCGGAAGGGGACAGAACGTCGGCACAAATGAGGCCGAAAAAGAACCACCGCGATGCAGGATCGAACCCAGGCCCTTCGTCATATAGGTACCGTCCACCCCGAAGCCGTCCACCCCGGCCACGCCGGTATCCACAGGTATTGTCGGCGCGTCGAGCCACCGGTACGGGCAAAATTTGTAGTACAGCGAAAAATTAATGCCCTGCGCAGAGCAGTCCGACGAGACGTCCCCGTTGAGGGTTTCGGGATGCACTTCGAAATAGTCCGGGTCCAAATTCGCGCTGCAAATGTAGGGGTAGTTCTTTTTCCCGCCGGAGCTGAGATACGCGGAGTCGTAGAAGTTTTTGCCCGCGACCACCACATCCATCGCGTCCCCATCCGCACCGTACAACAGTTGCGCTCCCACGCTCAGCCGCGGCGACGCGCACGATTCGTCGCTGGCACACGACTGCCACGCAAGATTATAATCATCCGGCTGATAAAAGACAAGGCCGCGAGAGCCCTTCGAAAACGAGTCGTCGTAAAGAGAGAACGACTCCTTGAACGAGACAGTCCGTGGCCCGTTCGGCGGGAAGTAAAAGCGCTCAGCCGCAGCATCCAGCGATGACCCGTCCGACATCGCCAGACTTCCCGAAAGTGAAACGTCCCACGTGTACGTCGCGGCGAGGAGGAGGTTGTTGTACTTCTCCCACACGCCGTTCAGCTTCAGGAGAAACGAAAGAACATCGGTCGATCCCGACGTGTCGTCCAGCGGCGACTGGATGCTCTTGACGTCCTCAAACGCGGCTTTGAGATCGCCCAAGAGCGCGCCATCCGACCGAATGCTCACGCCATTGCACGCGAAGGCACTGGAGAGCGTTGCGCGCGTGCGATCACCGATAAGCACCAAGTCTTCGATAGCCGCCGCCAGCTTGCTGAGCAGAAACTCCCGCTTTGCGAGCGCGTCCGCAAGACCCGCGTCGGCCGTCCCGGCGTACGACGCAAGAAGCGCCGACGTCGCCGTGAAGCGCAGCTGCGGGTGCGCCGACCAAGGCTGCACGACGACGCCGATGAGCGAATTGGTCGGGTTGTCCCTGCACTTCACAGGCCAGTCTGTCGTGAAGGTCTTCGCCCATTCGCTGAGCTTCGAGGGGTCCGACGGCTCGATGTCATTCACGAAATCTCCGGACGCCGACACGACGAGCTGAGCCGACGACGACGCGGACGACATGGCCTCGTCGAAACTTGCCGCAGCGCTCACCGAGAAGCCGAACGCCGAGACACCCACGGACACGGACGCGGAAAAATCCGACTTCTGCGCGCTCGTGGCGAAAGTGTACGAGCCCGTGAGCGTCGCATTGCACCCGAACACCTTCGCCGCCACAAAATGGGTCCCATACGCCTTCAGAAAGCCCGCAGGATCGTTATTGGCGAGGTTGAGCGCCGTGTCGGAGAGAGCGAGCGTCTCCCCCACGCGGCTGCGGCCGAGCGACGCCGCCTGCGTCTGCATGGACATGTAAACGACGAACGACGACGATGTCTGGGATGCGCTCGACGACGTCGAATCGGACGCCGACGCCGACGCAGAGAACCCAAACACGCTGCCCCCGACGGACGCCTTCGCCGCCATTGATGCCAACTGTTCGCTCTCCGTGTCCGTGAAACACATGCGAAACACGGCCGTGTCGACCGTCTCCTTCACGACGGGGAGTCCCGACGCGGTGGCGAAGGGAGCGTTCTGCGTCAGGAACACGCCGCTGCGCACGTCGTACCCCGACCACGACTCGTCCGAAAACAGCGTCGCCTGCACCCCCACGTCAGGCACCGCGATGAACGCCTGCGTGCCCGCAGTCGCGAGCGTGTCGGTGCCGACGAGCGTGGCGTTGAGAGACGCGACGTACTTGCTGAAGTCGCGGTCCCATTTTGCCGAGTCCTTCTGGTAACGCTTGAGCTGGCTCAGGTAGCGCTGAAGGGCCGGATCGTTCGTCGAACAATCGGCGATGTTGGCGCTGTCGACGCTGCGTCGGCGAGACCCCACACGTTCGGTACACACTCCATCCAGCGCACCGAGAAGGAGGGCGCCTGCGACAATGCACACTAAGGTCGCTAGGGGCGCAGGGATGCGCCACTCACGACGACGCTCCATTCCGATGACGCCCACGACCACACCAAGTCGGCACGGGGGGATGCGTCGATACGAACGTGCTCTCTCCTCTCTCCTTCTCGCGCTCGTGCGCGTCAGTGCTTTCCGCAATGAGCCGTCCCTTCTCAGCACGTCCTGTTGAAGTCCTTCACTAAGCCTCGAGCGGCGCAGTGACGAGTTAATATGAGCGCGGACACACCACGTGCGTGCGTGTGTGCGCGGGCGATGTCAGTGTAAAAAGTAAGGTAACCACACCTCCCAAATAAGGTATGGGCCGGCACCTCGGATGCCGGTATCACGCGCACACCCACCAAAACGACTTGTGTGCACCTATCCGTATATCCAACAAACCTCACCACCCCTCAATTGCTGTGTGTGTTTGCGTTTGTGTCTGTGTGTGTCTGTATGTGTGTCTGTGTGTGTGTGGGTGAGGTTCGGCTGTGACTCCACGTTAAATCACGCCGATTAGGGTGAAAAATACCGGCGGGTCCGCACACTGTCATCGGTCTGAAACACAACGGCAAGACAACGGAACTGCCGCCGCCATGCAAAGTCGAATCGCGCACTCCCCTCGAGGCCGTCCCGCGCTGGTGCTCGTGGCGACGCTCGCTCTCGCCCTTGTGCCATGCCCGCCGACCTTCGCCGCTGCGACCAAAAAGCCGCCACCTTGCAACGTGACGGCGCTTCAGGAGCAATACGGCGGCATCCTCGCCGAGCACGAGGCGCGCGTGGCGAACCGCTCGGCGGCGTCGCGGCTTGCGGAGCGTTTTTCTGCCGCCCCTCCGTTTGACATCGCCGTGGATAGCGTGTCAGGCGATGGGTCCGTGGGCGTCCCTAATCTGCTTTCGGGCATCTACCCCGGCTACGACGTGCGGTCGGGCGCTTTCACCTTTGCGAATCCCACCGACATGAGCCAGACTTCGTTCACGACGCACGCGGACTCGACGGGCAGCTTCGCCTTTACTTATCTTTCGAGCACGAATTCGATCAGCAGCAACATCGATGCGTCCGTGTCTGCGAAGGGCGGCGGCTTTGGCGTCAAGCTGTCTGCGTCGGCGTCGTACGCGAGCTCGTTTTCGGACTCGGCGACGTCGACCACTTTTGTGATGTTCATGTCGATGACCACGTCGACAGAGACCGCCGACTACTCGAGCGCGGCGCTGAGCAAGTACGCCCGGCTGCTCGCGGACACGGACCCCGCGGGCTTCCTGGACACGTTCGGCACGCACGCGGTGCTCTCAAAGACGCGCGGGTGCTCGGCAACCATGACGGCGACGTACTCGTTCTCGTCCAGCGCGGCCAAGAAGAGTTTTGACGCCTCTGTCTCCGCAAGCGTGGGCCTGGCCGGCGTCTTTAGCGCGACGGTTGGGGCCAGTTTGGACACGGCAGCTTCCCAGGCGGAGACGGGTTGGAAGCTCGTCGTCAGCGTCGTGGGCGATGCGGTCGACCAGGCCATTTCTCAGGCGGGTGCGTCTGCGACTACCCTCGAGGCGTGGGCCAAAGCGTTTGAGGCGAACTCCGACTGGACAACCGCGTGCGAGAAGCTGAACCCCGCGCCCGTCACCAAGGCCACCGTCACGGGATGGTCGACGTTCAGTTTTCTGTTTGGGACGGCCGTGTATCCCCTCCTGCAGACATACTCTGCTACGAAGTGGGGCGGTCTGGCGACGCTGATTGCGAAGGCGAACGTCCTCTCTCTTGGCCTCGCGCAGGCGGTCGAGTTCATCACGCGAAAGGTCGGCGGGAGCACCGAGTGGACGCCGCGCCTGTTCTCCGCGAACGTGTCCGCGTGCGACGAGCACAGCACCCACTCCGATGCGCTGATCGAAGGGGCTAGTCCGAGCACGTACGCGTCGCTCCAGGAGGGCCTCGATGCGGTGCGCACGACGCTTGCCGACTTCTACGACATGACGGACGTCGGGGACGAAGACGAGCTGGAGGAGAAGCAGCTGCAGCTCAGGGGCGCCGTCGGTTCTCTGTGGAACACGTACAACCCGGTGCTCCTCCAAGCGACAAGCGAGTGGACCATCGAGATCAAGGCGAAGGTGGTGGGGCCTGCGGACCTCCTCCGCCTGAGCAACATTGCGTCGTTTGCGAGTGTCCGGCGGTTCAACACGATGACGACGTTCTTTGGCGCCGAGTCCGGCGTGTTGCTCGGCGGCTACGACCACTCGCCCCGCTGGTACCACTGCGGGGGCATTGGCTTTGTCGTGTGCGGCGATGGCGCGCCCGTCAATTCGATTGGCATCTCGGTGAACTTTGGTGTGCAGGACAGCGCCGTGACGTACGTGCAACTGAAGGGGGCGCGCTTCTCCGGAGGCACCGGGAGCTATGCCGACGACTGCGCAGAGTACTGGTGGCTGACGTCGGATGGGACGTCGTCGGCGAAGTCGCGGCCGTGCGCGTGGCTGGCGAGCACCTCGGTAGAAACGGCGCAGTCGGGCACCATTGCGACGCTGTCGCGTGGCCTGCAGTCCAGCGTGACGTTCAAGCTATTACCGGACGTTACCAAGTACGAGTCGCGCATTGCGATCGAGTTCACGGTGACGTCGACGCCGACCAAGTGGGGCTCGTGCTCGGACTAATGTAGCGCAACACACTGCGTTTTTTCCTCCTAGTGGCCAGCAGGACACAAAGTAGGCTGCGAGCCCGCAAACGAGCTGGTATGCAGCCATGCGGAGGATATGCTCGTGAAGACTGCGTTTGTCCAAAGTCCGGTTGATTTCCCCGTAGGCAACGTACAGAGGTACCCTCGCCCGCTTAAATCCGACTGGCACGCGATAAGGCAAACCGCAGCCCTTCCATGGCTTGAGAGAGTGCATGAGAGCGAATGTGCCACCCAGCAGCGCGCGCCGCCCTGCATTGTCCACTGGCTGGAGAGGGCGCATGAGAGGGCTATGTGCCCCTTCCCGGCGACTGAAAGGCCTTTTACATTTGAGCGGGTGCTAACCGCCACCCTGTAGCGCGAATTCATCACCGCGTCTTCCATCGGGAAGGCGGTCACCCCAAAACAGCCATCGAAGTTGCAAATGTGCGCGCACACACACACACACACACACACACACACACGCACACGCACACGCACACGCACACACACACACACACCCTTTCAAACGCTCTCCTCTAATCCCGACACTACGGACTTCCCCACCGAAAAAACACATTTGTGCGCTCGGACACTGGAACACGCGGAGCACCATTCTTGCTCAGAGAAAACAGCCACATTCCTTCGCATCGCTCTCTTCCAAACTCGTACCATTTTTCACAAAGAACTACAGCCATGGACGCGGCGCGTGCGTCCGCCGCGTCTTCGGACTGCAGTAGCGATGGCGCTGACGATGTCGAGCGCGAGGACGCTGATAAGCCAGCGGAAGAGGCCGCGGAGGGTGCGAAACGCGAATTCACGGAGCGCGTCGTCGTGATTGGGGGCGGCTGGACGGGCTGTTTGGCTGCGATTCAGTTGGCGCGTGCGGGGTATGCCGTGACGGTGGTCGAATCGCGCGCGCGATTGATGGACGGGGCGTCGAAAGTGCCTGCGCGGCTGCATCTCGGCGGCGAGTACCCCCTCGACAAGACGCTGGAGACGGGGAAAAACTGCCTCCACGCGGCGCTCGTGTTTCGGCAGATCATGCCAGAGTGGGTCTTCACGCGGATGCCGCCGTGCACATTCATCGTCGCGCAGGGGACGCAGGACGAAGGGGAGCTCACGGTCGAGTCGTATGTCGCGTACTACACGGCCATTCGCGAGGAGTATGCGCGCTACTGCGACCTCAACCCCGCCAACATGCTGTTTGGGCCACCGGACGCTTTCTTCCGCGTGCTTGAGAAGAGCGAACTCGTTCGCCTCGGGTGCGTCGCGGGCGGTGTTACGACACAGGAGTTGGGCATGAACCCTGTGCGTGTGGGCGCGGCTATCGAGTGCAAGTTGAAACAGCTTGGCGTCGAGGTTGTGACCTCGGCGAAGGTCGTGCGTGTCGTGCGGAGGGGCGTGAAACCGGAGGGCGTCGTCGTCGGCGCGGACGGTCGCAAACTGTCAGCGCGCGCGACGTTCGATGTCGTGGTTGCAGAGACGCGCGCGGATGGCGGCTCTGCGGAGCGCGTGATTGCGGCTGATCAGTTGCTGAACTCTTCCTGGGACGGGGCGTTGCACGTCGAGCACACCGCTATGGTGCACGCTGAGGGTGCGTGGGAGAAGACGGCGGAGGCGTCGCGTGCTAAGGAGGAGAGCGGCGTCGCGCGCGTGGACTGCCACTTGCGCGGCATGGCACTTCTCGACATCTCGAGAGTGCCGAGGCCGATTCCCGCGCCCGTGTTCATGATGAAGGTATGTTGCGGCGCGCGTGCGTGTGTGTGTGTGTGTGTGTGTGTGTGTGTGTGTGTGTGTGTGTGTGTGTGTGTGTGTGTGTGCGTGTGCGTGTGTGTGTGCCCTTGTGTGGTGTTGCCCTGCGCTTTGCATCCGTGCTCGCCTACGCTCCCCCTTCGCTCACATTGCGGTCGTAACGACTTCTCTTGTTAGGGCGAGTACGGCGGCATGTGGAACCCATTCAACGAGCACTACGCCTACCTCTATCTCCCCTCGCGGCGCAGCGCATACATTGACAGCGCATCCCTCGCCAAGCCATTGGGACAGAGCTCGTCGAGTGCGCCGCAGCCCACGGAGATACCCGAGCCGTGGCTTGAGGTGCAGCGCATGGGACCTGCAGACAAGCAGGCGCGGCTGGATGCGCAGATGCGTGACCAGGTGGCCCTCTATCCCTTCCTCAAGGACGCCGTCGCCGTTGATCTCGTCGTACGGACGATTGTGAATCAGAACCACAACTTTGTGTTCAAGGCCGTCGTGACGAAGGCGCAGCAGACGGCGGACAGGTTGTGGACGTCGGCGCTCAGCAGCGAGGCATCGGCGCTTAGCGAGACATCGAAGAGCGCGGTGAAGCGATCGTCCAACGACTTGGCCACGAACAAGGTGTGTGTGTGCGTGCATGTGTGTTTGCGTGCATGTGTGCGTGCACATGTGCTTGTGTGTGTACTGGCAACTTTATCGTTCCCATCGCTGACGTCACCACGGCAGTGGCGTGTGTCGGCGCGCATGGCCCGCACCCGCAAGCGCGAGTCGATCACCGCCCGGTCACGTGCCAACACCGGCGTCACTGCACTCGGCCCCGGCTTCTTCACCGCCACGCCGGGCAAGGGCACCTACACGCCGCTCATCTCGCTTCAGGTGCGCCCACTTCCCGTGCGAGGGCTGTTCTCTTTCGTTCGCTGGTGCGTGGAAGTGAGCTGTTGCTTTCCTTGCTCACCATCCCTTCCCTCCCCCCTCTTTCTTCCGCCTCTCTCGAACCGCCGGTGAGCAGGTGCTCGCATCCGTTCAGAGCCAGTCGTACGCGTGGAACAACTTGAGCGACAAGGAGTGTCTCATCGCAACGGCGAACGTCGCCGTCCCCGTGGACCCCAAGTTTCGCCTCTACCACGATGCAGCGGAAGTTGCCGATGTCTCAACGCCGGGAGTGTGGAACCCAGGTAATTGGAAGCGGCGATCGCCCACGCAGTGAGTAGCTGTTTATGTCTCACTTTAACACGCCATGTCATCAACCCAGGCCCTCCCCACGTGCACGACGAAGACGCCTTCCTTTTGCGCGCACGCAAGTTCGCGGTGGCGCGTGGATGGCCCGAGAATTTTGCCGTACGATAGTCCACCGTTCCGGCAAGAGTAACACATAATTATAAACGAGATCTCGTTAATAATAATAACCGCAGTCTCGGAAAATCCGTCACGCCCCCACTACACACACACACACACACACACACACACAGCTGTGGGCTGAGATGCACGCTTTGCATTGTTTTTTTCGCGACTTTCAACGTAATATATGCACGCGAGGGTGTATAAGA
>CALSCQ010002691.1:0-25134 GCA_943704525.1 Pigoraptor vietnamica | reverse complement strand
GGGGGGGGGATGAATAGCGGGTTCACAGAGAGAGACGAATCCCACAACAGCAACACGCACCTTGATCAAGGCGTCCTCGCTGAAGAGCTCCGTCTTGTGGCTGTTGAGCTCAAAGCCTCCCGTGAGAAAGGTGAGGGCGAGCACTCGGTTGTAGCACTGCTTCAGCGCCTTGTTCTGCGCCGACGCCGTGTGGAACTTGAAAAAGCCGTGCGCGTTGCTGTGGGGAGGGTAATATTATTTAGCGGCGGTTTCGATGCTGTGCATTTCGGTGATTGCATGTACGCATGAAAACGCGAGTGCCATTTGTGCGCGGCGCGAACAAAGAGAGAGGTGTGTGTGTGTGTTCGTATGAGCACTAGTGTGAGCCGATTCGTTGGGGAGAATGAATGCGATAGATATTGCCGCACGGACAGAGCAAAATTGAGTGAGAGCCCTAAGTCGATTCGTGGGGAGAATGAATGCGAAGAAATTGCCGCACGTGACCCACTCGTTCAGCAGGGCGTTGTTGGGAAGGAAGAGCTCCTGCCAGTAGACGCGCATGGAGACCTGGTTGTCCTTCGTGTTGTTCGCGAGAGAAGGGGGCATCGTTTCCGCGCCGTTTTCGTACGGGAAGTACACGTAGACGAGCTGCCAAATGGGCGCATAGCGAGGGCACGTGAGCATCAAAGGTAAGTACTCGGACAGTAAGAAAGATCAATTGTGTGTGCGTGTGTGTCTGTGTGCGTGTGTGTGTGCGTGCTCGTGCAAAGGCATTTGAACAGAATGCAGAGACAACAGAAAAATACACGCAGCAACAGTCACGTCAGAGGAACAGAGGAAAAAAACGTCAATTGCCAACGCACCCTCATGTGACCAATGCGCCCTTCCGCGTGAATCGGCTGCAGGCCCTCCGGCACCCACGCGAGCTCACTGCGTCCCTTGAGGTGCTCGTACACGTGCGTCATGGACGTGGGGACAGTCGAGAGGTCCTTCTGGTTGACCTCGATGTAGATCTTGTCGCTCTCGGGAGTGGGGAAGAGCTCCTTCAGGCAGTCGAGCACATCCATGCCATGGATGTAGAAGTAGTACCGGTCGGCGAGCCTGATCGATTCATAGGATGCACGATTAACAGGGCGAAGAGTGAAATTGGATATCAGAAAAAAAACGCACCCACAACAGAGCTCGCATACACACATACAGGCGCACACGCACGCACGCACACACGCACACACGCACGCACACGCACACGCACATAGGTACAGACACTTGCGCACACAGACGTCAGACAGGCGCACACGTGCCCGTGCCTGCACGCACGCGTCGACACACTCACTTCTCTTCGATCGTCTTCTCTATGTTCGCGCTCATGTTCTCGTCCCAGTAATCAAAGAACTTCTCGTCGACGTTGTCGATACGGAGCCGCGTGTAGTGCTCCTTGTTGACGCCCACAGTGTCCGCCCACAGCTGGAGGCGGTCGGGAATGCGCAGCGTGTCGTTCTCGTCCTTCATGTTATCCTGCACGTTCGACAGACAAGCAACTCCGTTACTCAGTCGCACCCCATCGGGCACATCTGCCGTCCGTTTCATAACGGTATGTTACGGGATGGTCACGCCTACAAAAACGCTGAGATGTGCGAAATATGGCACTTCTGTCACATAGTGTGTTGTACGAAGAAGAGCGAGGGACAAGGGGAGGAGCGTGAGACTATCATGCCGCGAAAAATGTGTGTACATGTGCTAAAAAACTAACACAGCACTCTTCAGCCCACCACACCATACCCACTGCAGCGCGTACACACTGTGGCGCACAATGCACGGCAACACCCACTGCACCGCAATCGCACACAGTACTCACCAGGTCGAACATGACGCGGCTGACGTTGGGGCTTCCCTTGTGGCGCGACTCCCACGTGGCGCAGATCTTCGCGCCAAACTTGACGACGGCGCAGCGACCGATGCCGTACTTTCCAAATTCCGATGTCAGGTGCTTCTCCTGTGCGTCCCACGTCACGTGAGCAAGTTACGGTGTGAGTAATATGCGTAGTGCGTGGGGGCGCGCGCGCGCGCGTGTGTGTGTGTGTGTGTGTGTCGTGCACCCAACACACAGCCACTCGTAAAGTCTGCGCACACCGACCTCCGAGTGATCCTTCGTCAGGTCGACGCGCGAGGAGGCGCCGAGTTGGCCCAGCTCCTTCATGTTCTTGTCGGACATTCCGACGCCGTTGTCTTCAATCTCAACCATCTGCACGCACATGCGCTGAGAAGGGCCGCACGGACCACACGCGCACGCACGATATAATAGGAGCGCAAGTTCTTCACAGATATAGTCACACACGAAAAACACAAGTACGCACATATATACAATGCACGCACATCAGGCAAAAATGGAAGGGGCAATCCGCAGCGTACCTTAGCAGTCCGAGAAACGCGGATGGATATGCGCCGGTTCTCAACTCCCTTCGTCGCCTCGATGGCGTTCTCTGTTGCGAGTGAGAGTAATCGTGCATTCAGCTCTACGATTCGAACGCCCCGCCAGCGCGCGCACACACATACACACGCGCACACACACACACGCAAACACAAACACGGACGCAAGCTCACGCATGTGCCATTTCCAAAACCCATGTCGATTTCGAACGCATGCAAATTCCGCTCTTCCAACGCACACACGAACAAGACCCACCGATGAGCTCTGTGAGCGCCGTGAAGTACGTGAGATCGCGGATCTGGTGCTGGAAAACGGCAAACTTGGGAGCGGACTCCATCGGAACAGTGAAGGTTTCCGCCCCTGTTCAAGGTGGAAAGCGAATAACGCGTTAGTGCGCCATATGGCACGTACTTCTTCTGAAACGTTAACAATAGAGTTCGCTCTTAAGATTTGCTCAGAACATGCGCGCACATGTCGCAATTCCAGGGCACTCGTCACTCACGCATGCACACACGCAAGTACACACGTGCGTTCACACAGAAAGATACTGCATTCCACACGGCACGCGCCTCTCACGCACAAAGCCACAAAAAGAATTGAAAAGCGCCCCACCGTCGCGCGCCAACACCCACAGCTCCAACACCTGCGCACACACCACATACAGAGAGAGACTCACCAGCGCCATCCCAGTCCTTGCGGAAGACATTGACGACGAGAGAGAGCACGCCATCCTCCTTGCTCCAGTCGGACGACCCGCGCGCCCACTCGCAGAACTCCTGGATGCGCATCCCACTTCCCAGCAGGCGATCGCTTCCCGGCACAACAAGCGTCATGTTCTCCGCCGCTATCCCCGACGCCGCCTCGATTCTTCCCAACAGCACCTCCCAGGACGCAAGGCTGGCCACGTCCCTCTCAGACATTGGCAGCCCCCTCTGTTCGCCCTTCGTAGTCACGTGGAAGCGAAAGATGAAGTTGCGGTCGCGCTGGGCACGACGGGGCGTGTCGCCCGCGTCGAGTGCCACCGCGGGCGCAGCCATTGCTGCACGTGTGTGTGAGAGAGTTTTCAGAGTGTGCATGCGCAGGCCCCGTGGGCCGATGAAGACACGAGAATGTTACAATACGTGAAAGACGCGAAAGGACGGAAAGAACGGACGACAGAGACGCAGAGAGGAGTGATATGTGGGAACGGGAAGGTGAAACCATGCGTTTTTCTTGCCAAGGCGCCAAAGGGCGCGAAAGTGAGACAAGCGCGTCCCGCCAATTCTAAATCTACTTATAATTAATATTCATAGAACAGATTTGCGTCTCTATATTCAAACGTATTTATGATAATTGAAGTTTGACAATAAGTCGAATGTCTGCAACAATACGTGTTACAGTTGGCCGTAACCCTCACCCCATCTTCCTAAATTTTCTGCATACACTTGTATGAGGCTTAACACCCACCCCTCACCGACACGGTTGTCTTCCGACGTCTCGCTGACAACAAACTCCCACTCGTTTTCGCCAGGGGAAACCCCTGCGTTTTCGCGTCATCCCACCAGGGGTACTGAAGGTACTGAAGGGTTCAGTACCCCTGCATCCCACTCTGCTTGCCGTCTTCCTTTGGCCTTTGTTCGCTTCCTTCCTTTTCCGACGTCCGTTCGTCCATCGCCGCCTGTTCTCGTCGTTTCTAAGCCGCCTTTTTGGTGTAGGTTGGCGTTCATCTTGTCGCGCTCCGTAAGATGGCTTGCTGCGATTCCGTGCGTCTCGCCGCCGAGCGTGGCCACCGCGAGTGCCTCGAGCGCATGCGCAGCGAGGGGAAGGATATCGTAAATGACGTGTACAAGATTTCGATCGAATCGAGGCTGGGTGACACCGAAACGCTCGAAAAAGAGCTCTCCTTTGACGGCACTGTTTTGCTCGACCCGAATTGGCGTGACCATCCCTCGGATATTCCACCTGTGGAGTACCGGACGGCGCTTCATTCAGCGTGCGCCTTTGGCCATCTCGATCTCGCACGATGGCTCGTCGCCGAGGGCGCGTCTATTCATTGCGAAATATACCCCCGTCTCGGGTTCACGCCACTCTTCTGCGCCGTCAATTACAGGCGCCGCAACGTTATTCGGTGGCTTCTCGAAAGCGGCGCAAGTCCAAATGCGAAAGTTGTGGAACCGGATTACGGGCGAATGTTTTCCGGGTTCGATCCGCACTTTAAGTATGTTCTGTCATGTTAAGTGTTGTTATTGTTGTACCACCTACTTATCTTTTACAACTTTTCTTTGTCCAGTCAATTATTCAACAGTTACTGCACAACTGTGCACGGCTCCACGCCACTTTTCGTAGCATGCGAGGTGAGCATATGTCTTGCCACTTATATTCATTCAGTTATTCATTTATGCTTTCGCTCTGTGCAGGTCGGCGACGTGGAAGCTGTACGCATGTTGCTCGAGTTTGGCGCGAACCCGTCGTTGGGGCGGCGTCATGAAGACTGCTACAACTTAGTCGAAGGCCACGAGGGACCTCTAGCGGTCGCCATTCGTACGAGGCGCATCGATATTGCTGAGCTTCTCGTCCGCGCTGGCGCTGACATTCATGCCGAGTGCGTTCTGGCGAATTCTCTCAATGGCGGTGTCGACTACATTAAGTTGCTCGTAACCAACGCATTTCGCATCGACCTCGCAAATGTGTCATGTTGCGGGGGTATCGGCTCCGCGGAAATGGCGATGTACCTCATCGAAAACGTCGAAAATTTTTGTACTTCAGAGATTGGGCACACGCTGCTGGTCTGGTCGGCGCCTTTCTGTTTTCGGGAGGACCAGTTTCCCAAGTTTGTTTCGCAGTTCGTCGCTCGCGGTGGAGATCTGAACCGTGTTGCGCTCTGGGAGCAAAATGTGAATGCACATGTGTCCGGCACGCTGTTGAGTGAAGCTGTACGTCGTTCCGGCCTGGACGCTGTTCACTGTCTTCTCGAGGTTGGCGCCTCGCCAAATGTCTGCGTTGCGAGTGTCAACTTATGTGTCGATGCTATCATGCGGTGCTCGTCTATCGACTGCGAACGGATGCGGGCCATCTTCTACTTAGCGAAATATGGGCATCGAGTTGTTCGTCCGTTTTATTATTTTGATTTTAGAGATCCTAATCGCATAGTGTCGCTCGAGTCACCTGGGCCTATTGAACCGGGCGAGTTGGGAAAAAAGAAATCTCTCCTGGAGGTTTTGTGCATGAGCGAAGGTGTGTGCTGTTTGTTTTACCCGGTTGCCGTAACCGTGCATTCCCACTGCGCGGTGTTAATTTATCGCACATACCGCGCAGGGCCCGGCAATGTTTCCACGCTCATGCATCTTTCGCGGCGCATTGTCGTTGTGCATTGTCTTCTCTCTCGCAAAGATTGGGAATCGTCACCCCAATGGCTGCGTGCGTATGTAGCTGTCGACTTCCTTTCATGAATATTGTCATATCAGATCTCAGGGCGCCAGGCAACTACTTCATATATTCACATTGGATTCACCGAAATGAGAGCTCCCTGAACTGTACGCACACATGCAAACGCAGCACACGCACGCACGCGTCGAGGGGGGCGGCGATGCGACAGCCGGTACTGCTCATGCGACAGCCGGTACTGCTCATGCGACAGCCGGTACTCGTGCGACAGCCGCCGTTACTCGTGGGCCGCGGCCCGCCGGTGACTGAATTGGAGCCGGATGCGCCGTGCATTCGCAGCAGGCAATGACTTGACACTGACGAGTCCAGCGAGCGCCCGGACCATCGCGACTCGGAACACGACTACTCCGACTACGGCAACTGGGACTACCGGCGCCGACGACTCTGGCTTCTCTTTGTGAAACTGGCACCAGAGGAAACCAATAAACTGCGAAAAATAATGAATACTGCTGCTGCATCTTCCAAAAAAAAAAACGCATCTGCAAAGTGTTCGCGAAGTGTACTGGCCATAGCTCTATGCCGGCACTGCTCGTGTGCGCGTGTGCGCGTTTAGAGCGCACGGCCCGAAAAGTGTAGCTGCCGTTGCGAAGTGCCAACGTCCGGCACGCACCGGCGCCAATCACTCGGCGGCAGTCAGTCATGATTTCACATTATGCAAAGCGGCTTTCACGTGGAATCTGGTTCTAACCCTCACTATGACGTATGCGCTACTTGCGTGCGCGTATTTGTGCGCCGTCTCTGCAAACAGACGGCCGAAACTCAGTGTGCCAGTGTCCTGCCGTGTTGTTACGGTAAGCTTCGCCTCTAACCTTCACCATGGGCCTATTCGCCCTCTTGGTTTGAACCCTCACCATGCCCTATGCCGAGAGGCACGACCGAGAACACTCCCAAAATCTGACGTGTCCGCTGTTTTCAGCCCCTTTTTGGCTGGCATTTCAATTTAAATCACCGGGCGACTGAGCAGTCAATCTCGGTTGTTTACAATGTTCCAGCGCACCCTTCGTCGGCACTCACACACGCACCTTCCACACACCCCGCACGCATTCTCACTCAAGTCTAAAGCGTTGCTTTCATGTGGTGTCACCGAACGTGCCTCTTTATGCTTGCGGACGTCGGATTTTGGTTTGTAGCGCCGTGTGAATCTCCTTGCATCCGTGTTTCGCGCGATTCACAGCTCACTTATTCTTACGGTTTGTCGCAGAAAGCTCATCGCTCGTTCACATTCCTCTCCTCTCGCCTGTTAAGCGCGGAATTCGATCATCCACGTAGCACTTCCAAACACAAGACGCTCTGACACACTGGACGAGAATGAGCCGCAGCGACCCCAGCGTGTACGGTTCCCTTTCGTGCTACGAGCTCGGCAAGAAGCTGGGCTCGGGCCAATTCAGCACCGTCTATTCCGCTGTGGTCGTGGGCACGCGCGAGAAGGTTGCGATTAAGAAGGTACGCACGTGTGTGTGTGTGTGTTGTGTGTGTGTGTATGTTTTGTGGTGTGTGTGTGTGTGTGTGTGGTGTGTGTGTGTGGTGTGTGGTGTGTGTGTGTGTGTGTCTGTGCGTGTGTGTGTGTCTGTGCGTGTGTGTGTGTGTGTGTATGTGTGTGTGTGTGTGTGGGGGGGGGGGGTTAGTGTGTTTGTGCATACTGTGAGTGCATCGAGGAAGTGTGAAGTACAAACGTAGGAACATCACAGTCGCCACTTCAAACTAAAAAGCTAATCCATTTATCGTGCCACGCAGGTCCCCTTGCACGACATCACAGACGCCAAGGCGCGCTCGGACTGCCTCAAGGAGACGGACCTGCTGCGGCAGCTGGACCACCCGAACATCATCCACTGCTACGCCGCGTTTCTCGAGAACGACGAGCTAAACATTGTGCTTGAGCTTGCGGACGCGGGCGATCTCCTCCTCATGATCAAGCACTTTGAGAAGAACAACAAGCGGCTGCCGGAGAAGGTCATCTGGAAGTACTTTGTGCAGGTGCGGTGCGCGCGCGGGGTGTGCGTGGGGCTGCGTACGCCTGCGCGTGTTGTGTTGCGTGAGCGTGTTTGTAGGTGTGTGCCTTTCCTGTGTTGTGCAAGTGGGGTGCGCGCGCGGTGTGTGCGTGTGGAGGCTGCGTTGATGTCTGCGTGCGGAGTGCGCGTGAGCGTTTTCGTAAGTATGTGCCCGCTATGCAAATGGGATGCGCGCAATGTGCGCTTGCACGGCGTTTTTGTCTCGTGTTTTCTTGTCGGGGTCCTCGTTTTATAGACCCACGCTTCCCTCACGTCGTGCTTGGTGCGACCGCAGGTCTGCAGCGCCCTCGAGCACATGCACTCGCGCCGCGTGATGCATCGCGATCTCAAGCCCGCCAACATTTTCGTCACGCGCGACGGCACCGTCAAGCTCGGCGATCTCGGCCTCGGTCGCTTTTTCAGCACGCAGACGCGCGCTGCGCAGTCGCTCCTGGGCACGCCGTACTACATGTCGCCCGAGCGCCTTCACGAGTCGTCGTATGATTTCAAGTCGGATATTTGGTCGCTTGGTTGCATTCTGTACGAGCTCGCCGCCCTCCACTCGCCCTTCTACGGTGGGTTGGATGTAGTGCATGTGCGGCATTAGTCGACATGTCTGTACTCGTCTACCTCGAATTCGCACGCATGCATGCACGCACGCACACACACACACGCATGCACACGCACGCACGCACGCACGCACACACACACACACACACACACACATACACACAAACGCACGCACGCACGCACACACACACACACACACGCGCGCGCGCGCACACACATACGCACAAACACACAGGCACAGGCACATACGCACACAAACACACAGGCACATACACACACAGGACACACGCGCAGATCGTTCTCTGCATACGTTGCCCATCTCACGTTCCATATCATTCGTCCTTCTCTTGCCGCTGTCCGCGACAGGCAAGAACATGAACCTCAGCATGCTCCTTCGTAAGATCGAGAAGTGCGAGTACCCGCCCCTCCCCGGCGACATCTACTCCGAAGACCTCCGCAATTTGGTCGACGCGTGCATTAAGATCAACCCTGAGGACAGGCCGGACATTGCCACGATTCACAAGGTGCGATTTGCACGCACGCACGCACGCGCACCACGCTTCCCGATTTTGTCCCAGTTTACTTATTGTATCATGATGAGTGTTCCCACACACGTTTACTTATTGTGTCATGCTGTGTTCCCACACACGTTTACTTATTGTATCATGCTGTGTGTTCCCGCACACACGACGCAGATTGCGCGTTCAATGCACAACCACTATTCCGGAAAGTGAGAAGGCACTTCCCACAGCATGTGCGGCGGTTGCGGCGTTGTGTTTGTGTGCGTGCGGCAGTGCGTGTCACCTGCGGGCTGTGTGCGTATGTCGCTGGTTTTGCGTGGGTCGCGCGTTTTGAACAAACGTCGGCATTTCGGTTGTGGAGACGAGACTGCTTTTTGAACAGCAAATGTTGAGCGAAGTAATCTGTAGTTAATTTAGCCGAAACTTACAATAACGGAATTTCAGATCCCCACAGCTCCAGGAACCGGGTGGGAAGCATCGCCGTCTCGCATGCTGGCACTGCACGCGTCAATATGATGCCGGATGCACGCGAGCGCTTTGTCCGTAGTGAAGCGCAGATCGCAAGCGACTCAAAGTGCTAACGGCGCGGTTTCTACTTCCAAACGACAGGCGGCAGCGTGCCATACAACGGCGGCAGTGGCAAGTATCGCGAATTGCGGCACTCGTCCATGTGCACCCGCAAATCGAAGGCGTTGCCGGAAAACGTCGATCCCGACGAGCCATAGAACACCTGGGTATGTAAAGCAGCGAACTGAGAATAAGCAGGGCGACAATTGCACACCGAATCGCTCGCAACGAGGTGGACGGCGAGCTCACGACTAGCGAACCAGGGCCGAACCACGGCTGCCGGAAAAGTCCCTCCTTCACTAACACATATCAGATGGGGTATCGGCAGCGCAGAAGGCTAACTGCATGGTAATTTACCACTTGATAGCTATAGTGAGTGACCCGAGCCGACAAATCGGCCCGCAGTGGCACGCGCCGTCGACGGGCGCCCACTCACCGCCCCACACGCAAGAAGCATCTTCTCAACGAGTGCGAACATGACGGGGTCGATGACGTCCACGTTGAACCGCGCGCGGTACATGTCCTCGCTCAAGCGGAACAGGCGCAGGTCGGGCATGAGCTCTGCGCCAGCGAAGAATTTTGATTCGGTTGAGCGAGTTCAGTTTGATCAAGACCGACAGTTGACGGCCGTACGGTACATCAACTCCACGACCAGCCATAAGAGACACATCAGTCGCTTGCTCACACCACGTGAGAAGGCCGGGCAGTGTCACTATAACACCACATTAACAGGCGATCTCTTGACAGTGACCAGTCACGCGGCATCGAAGAGCATTGACAGCTGTTAGTGCATGACGGCGCAGCTAATTGAAGCTGCAGCGACCGAGTGACGGCGACCGTACCTTGGACGCGCCGCTCGAAAACCTCCAACTCCTCCGGCGATCCGTTCGACGCGACCAAAAAGGCCGTTGCGTTCGTGTGCAACGCGGCGTCCACGAGCGCTTCAGGCGCGCGCGTCATGTTCACGCCGCACGCCCGAAAGCCCGGTTCAATCGACTTTTTGAAGCAGTGCGACGTCGTAAAATCGCCCAGCCGCAGATGCGCACTGACGTACCTGCGGCCGCGAGAATTTCGCGTGTTGGTGTGTGCAATCTATTGCGCCATTTACGAATCCGTCACCCTCCCCTCATCTAGTCCAGCAGTACACAACAAATGGGTGATAGTCGCAGCTGAGATCTAAAGCCAAGATCTAAACGGGGTCAGTCACAACGCCAACACTCACGGGCGAAGCTGCGCGGCAATCTCCCTCGCAAACGCGATGATGTCGGAGCGCGGTCGCAGCAGGCCATCTTCGAACGGCGGCAATCCGTCCAGCGGAAATATTCGCTGTCCGAAGAGCTGCTGTGTCACGACAACCGGCGCGTCGGGAAACGGGAGCTCTTCGTGAACCGTGGCGAGTAGCTCACCCACACTCGGACCGAAGCGGCCCTTGTAGTACCACGTGCTGTTCAGCGCCCTCCACTCGTCCGGCCGAGCCTCCCAGTACGTGCGCATCGATGTTTGATTATGCTGCAAACGGACGCGATGGCGACCGTTAGCTTTCAGACGACAACTGTTACAGCCGAGTACGGTACCTCCGGACACACGATATGTCTTTTGAATGCCATTGACCATTGACACACCGATTGACCCACCCGAAACGCCGGCGGCGCTCTCACAAATGCGGCCGCGGAACAGCGCACGTTCAGGGCGCGGGTCAGAAGGGGCGCCGTGCGACCGACCAGCTCGGGCGGAGGAAACCCATAATACACTTGCATCGACACGCACGGCACTTCCCACGGCGCCGCAGAGGGTGGCGGCGAGTCCTCGTAGTCGCGCTGTCCAAGCGTCGCCACGACGGCCGTCGGGTCCACTCCGGACGCCGACACTTCGTCGCCGAACAGGCGCGGAAATTCGTCCAGCGGAACGACACGTAGCGGCACAGCGAGAGCGGGCATGCCCAACTCCGCCCTCCGTCGCTCGCACTCGGCAAAGAAGGGGTTGATGCTGCCCGCGACGTCAAAGTAGTCGGAGGATCGGTTCACCGACGTGCCCATCTTGTTGAGCATGCTCTCGCACAGCGGCGGCTCCACAAGCGACCGTCCAAGCGCACACGCGAGGTTCGCGGCGAGCCCTACCGTGCGCAGTTGGTTCGACTGTCCCCACTGGCACGTGTCCGCTACGAGGAAGCGCTCTGAGGGATGGCGCTGCACGCAACCACGGCCGAACGTCCCAGTCGCGCTGCTAATACCACTGGCCGTCGGCGCGGATGGCGTTGAGAGCGGCACATCGACAGACGAGGGCGACACTGCGACAGCAACCGGCGCCGCGCCCTCCGCCGCGGCACTCACCAGCGCAGTCGAAGACCGTATGGATGATATAATTGCGGACGACGACGACGCTGGTGACAGTGGCGCCGGAGACGCCGTCGCACTAATTGAAGCGCCCAGCTTCGTCGTTGTCGCACCGCCCGGTCCCCTGTCCCACAGCGGCGTGGTAGTAAAAGACTGCGCGCCATGCGACGGAGCGGTGCTCGTGACGGGCACGCGCGACGACGGCCGCTCAGCAAAGGGCCCGAGAGACGACGTCGGCAACACTATGGGCAGATCTGCGCGCGCCGTTTCATCCGCAGTCGGCGACCGATGGCTTGATGTCACAAACGCGAGCCTCGCAGGGGTGGACGCAAGCCCTCCCGGGGCTGTCTGCGGCGGATTTCCCAATCGAAGGCTGTCGATTCGCAGCGAAGCGCCATCTCCGCTGGCAGACAGCCGGGGCGACGTTTCCTGCTCACGGGGAGTGATGACGACGACGATGTCCCTCTCAAGTCCGTCAGAGAGCGCCTGTGTGCGCGCATCATCGGCGCGCTCTGCGCCGGCGGTTGTCCAAGCACTCGCGAGAAACGAGAACGAGTCGCGGGACCAGACGCCATACGATTCGGCCAAGAGTGCGAGTGCGGTCACAAGCAGCAATGCGCCGCCGAAGGTGAGCTGACGGCGCATAACGACATACTGCGCCGAAGGCCGCTGTCGGCCGCGCCACACAAAAAACACAGCCCACGCACGCGGGTGATTCGCACGCGGGCGTACAGTGCCGGGGCAGTGGGCGGCGCTCACCGTGCCTGATTACAATGTGCCTTCCGCCGTTCAGTAAGCCTGATCGGCGTTCACGGCGCCGTGTGTATCGGGTGACGTGCGGCGGGGGGCCTGACAGTGCAGTCCCACCGACAGCGCTGTCGTTGGCGGAAGGGGGGGAAAGTGTGGGGACCTTCGTCAGCTTCGCGGCGAATTTTGGGTGTGCCCGACCCG
This sequence comes from Pigoraptor vietnamica, assembly GCA_943704525.1. Classification (NCBI taxonomy): domain Eukaryota; class Filasterea; order Ministeriida; family Capsasporidae; genus Pigoraptor; species Pigoraptor vietnamica. The sequence goes on along the minus strand of CALSCQ010002691.1, from coordinate 12,374 downwards.
CGGCGGAGTAGGAGCGGTGACATGACAGTCTTCCCGGCTGTTGGTGATATGACAAATCGTAATGCACCACACACACTCCCGATTTCGCTCTGTTTGCGCCTTGATTGAATTGTATCGTGTGTGCCCGTTCTCACGCCACGCACCTTGCGCGGTCAATACATAGCATATTTCGGAAAGTGGGAGCGCATTCAAGCGGCGCTGCCGGTTGTGTGTGTGTGTGTGTGTGTGTGTGTGTGTGTGTGTGTGTGTGTGTGCCGCAATGTCTCTCCATAGCACCTGCGTATGTTTTTTGTGTCAGCGCGTCATATCAGTGTTCTACAGTCGGCACTCCGCTTGGCGCCTTCTGAACAAGGGGTCGGTCGTTTGCCCCCTCCTGAACTCCTCCACAGCGGCCCAGGCGCTTGTTTCTCCAGCCTGTGCGCTCTCCTTTCACAGGCGCCTTCATTCCCTCTTGAGCGACTTTGGACCGAGCACCGACCCACGCGCCATCGACAGCCACGCGGCCACCACCCCAGACGCGAGCGCCACGGTTCTCAGCGTGAGCGACAACTCTCGGAAGGTCATTGAGAGCACGGCCCACGCCACGAACATCGACGTGAGCAAGGCCTGTGCCAAGGGGACACGGGCGTCGGTGAGTATAGAAAGTATCGCAATAGAATCGGGTCTCTTACAAAGTCGGACGCTCAGAGGCAAGAAATTACACACTGAAAATATCGGCATTGACACAACACGTGCGACGTACCAAGAGTGCGGCGAACGTCGCGGGACGTCGCGGTTCGGCGGCCAGCATTCCCGAGAAAATGGTCACGAGCGAGACAAAGAGTGTGAGAAGTCCGCGAAATGCGTGCGAGTGCAATTCGGCCCCCTGCGACGCAAACGACAGAGCGTCAAAAGTGCAATGACGGGCAAAACGAAAGAGATGCTGTGAAGCAACAAGTGTCGCCTCCTATTGTCATGCACACAGACGCACACGTGCGCACACGAACAAGGCGCGATGGATGAGATGCTCCAATTACCGGAAAGAAAACGGCGAATAATTCCGGGGAAAAGTGTCCCGCGATCGCAGCGGCACCGTAGAACAGCGCCGCGGCGACACACACAAGCGGAAGCCCACTCTCGGCCACACTGGCAATTCGATTCGAGTACACACTGACACTCGCGGGACCTTTGTGCGGCGCGGGAAAGAAGCGGAAATGCAAATGTGTGCAAATGCAGTCAAGAGAAAGTGTGCCTGTAAGACTGGGAGAGATGGTGTGCGTGGGAGTGTGTCTGCGTGCTTGTGCGTCTGCTTGTGTGTGCGTGTGTGTGTTTGTGTGTGTGTTTGTGTGTGTGCTTGTGTGTGTGTGTGTGTGTGTGCTTGTGTGTGCGTGTGTGTGTTTGTGTTTGTGTGTGTGCTTGTGTGTGTGTGTGCTTGTGTGTGTGTGTGTGTATGTGTGTGTGCTTGTGTGTGTGTGTGTGCGTGTGTGTGTGTGTGTGTGCGTGCGTGCGTGCGTGGGCTTGTGCGTATGTATGAATCGTCTCACCCTGCGATGCAATAAGAAGAGCGACTTCTCTGTGACCCCCGCGGCCCGCAATGTCGGCGGGAGTGGAGCCATCAAGCGCCCTGATTGCGTGCGTGTGTGCGTCGCAGATGCAGTTGCGAAGTAGTGAGAGAGAGACAATTGGCACAATACGCCACATACGGCGCAGTACGGCACAATACGACGCAGTACGACGCAATACATCTACCATGGGGTGCATCACAGTCCCGCCACAACTCGCACGCACGCACCTGAGTGTGACTTGCGCCCGTCCGTCGATGAGGCGCCTCACAACAGCCGCATGGCCACGTGATGCGGCTGCGTGGAGTGGCGTCCACCCGCGCGTGTTTGGGGCATCGACCACTTCGGGAGGACACCGTTCCAAGAGCAAGCTGCGCGAAAGAAAGCGCGTTGTGTGTGAGCAGCGATAAGTGAGAATGGTTTGACACGCTATTCATTCGTCTGCAGACGCAGACGCCTGTCCAAGACTCCGCTTTTTGCAACCGCAGGGGAAGAGAGTGGAACAGGGCACATAAGGAATGGCGGGGGCGAGTGCACGATGAATAGCAAGGGGAGGAGGATTGCCGTTGCAGCCAAACTTCCCCCCACCCGACATCAATACGCAAGTGCACACCCCAAACACCGATGCGGCCATTCACCTGACGCAATCCACGTGGCCGTTCAGCGCGGCTAGATGCAAGGGCGTGTCTCCGTATCGGTCGACGGCGGCGCACGCGTCGTCCACAGCAGTCAATCGCAAGCACTCGATGTGTCCGTAGGAAGCGGCGCCGTGTGCGGGGACGCGGCCATCGGCATTCACGCAGGTGGGAGAGCCTCCGTTCACAATCAACCACTGTGGAGGAAGTGGCAAAACGCACATCAACAAAAACGACGACGAACGACAATGCAAGCAACGCAGCAAACACGAAAAGACCCTTAAGAAATACAATATCGCAAACACGTAGCGAAAGGCACACATGCACACACCTGTGGGCAGCGTCAACGCAACCAAACACGAACAGCGCGCCGCATACAATAACGCGCATACACATGCACACACCTGCAGGCAGTCGAGCTTTCCGTGTGCGGCAGTCGCATGCATGGGCGTATCGCCAGCGGCGTCCTCGTCGCTTGCCTCCTCCACGCCTCCAAAGTCCATTCCCGAGCGCGCGACAAGCCACCAAAGACACTCGAAATGCCCTAACCTCCCCGCCATCGTCGCATTCTCGCACGAGGCACACGGCCCGCGTGCCGCATACTGGGCCGCACGAGATGCAGCCGCCATGTGGAATTAAAGAGGTACCAAGCCGAGCCGTGATGCCCGTCTGCTTTTGACCGACCGACCAGTTGCATTCCTTTGCGTGACATTAGTCGAGGGCGTAACGTTACGCGGGCAACTGTTAAACAGTCATCCGGGGTGGACGATCAACTGCAATGCCTCTCCAGCCCTCGCACTCTCAAGTTTGTCAAGAATGTCCGCCGTTGCAGCGTCTCTGTCCTCTCGGACGCGCGCTGTCTCAACTGTGATCGCAGTCGTGCTGCTCTGCATCTGCGCGCAGATGGCCACGCGGAGATTTGCGAGTTCAACCCCACCGTCCCCGAGTGCTGGGCCGAGCCCAACTGCGTGGCGCCCTCCCTCTTTCCGGGGCAAGACTTTTGCATGCTTCGCGCAGATGCGTTGAAGTTGGACATGAAGGTGTACCATTGCGACAATCAGGAAGGCGACCTCCTGCCGCAGGCCGTCGACGGTGTGCGCGGTGACAGAGTGAGTCACGGTGTTGCTGACGTCGCATCTTGTTTGTGCGTGCGCGTGTATGTGTTGCTGTGGGTGTGTTTTCATGCTGTGACTAGCCTTCTACTGACGTGTATATATGTGTGTATGTGGTGTGCGTGTGTGCGTGTGCCTGTGTCGGTGCCCGTGTGTAGGTGTTCTTGCAGTGCGGCTGTAGGTGTGCGAGTGTGTGTCTGTAGGTGGTGTGTATGTGTGTGTGTGTGTGTGCGTGTGTGTGTGTGTGCGCGCGCGTGTGTGTGTGCGTGTGTGTGCGTGTGTGTGTGTGTGTGTGGTGGGCGCGTGTAGATGTTGTTGTGCGTTTGTAGGTATGCGAGTGCAGTGTGTGTCTGTGTGTGTGTGGTGTGTGTGTGTGTGTGTGTGTGTGTGTGTGTGTGTGTGTGTGTGTCTGTGTCAGTCGTAGTTGTGTGTTTGTATGTGTGTGTGTGTCTGTATCAGTCGTGGTTGTGTGTTTGTATGTGTGTGTGCTGTCTGTCTGTGTCTGCCTGTCCGTCTGCCTGCGGTCGGTGCATACGTGCGTGCGTGTCAGCCGCAGTGTGTGCTACGTGCGTATTTGGTATGGGCGCATGACTTGCTCCATTCACAAACAACACGGCGTGCCTGCTGCCATGAGACGCCTGACGGTTGCATCGAGACTGATACTCCGCCACATTATCCTCGTGGCTTTTCAGGTGCACTCTGGGGAGGGAGCCGAAGTAAAGGCTTCGCACGGCACCAGCGACGACTCGGCTGAATAACCGGGCCGTCCACCGACCCAGTCCGCGTCGTCATTCGCGCTCGAACGCGCGACACTTGCGTGCGCCGCGTCCGCCGTGCAACACTTTTCCTTAATATGTAAATATTCGTCCTGCCGTGCGTTCGAGTGGCGCCCGTTGTTGTGTGGCGACATCTGCACACAGACACACACGCACGCACGCACGTACGTACGCACACGCCGCCTGTACGTGTCTATGCGCGTACACGATGTGCATGCGTGCCCGCACACGTGTGAGAGTTGCGGCCGTACGGTTGCCAGTGCATGCGTCGTTGAGCAGTCAAGGACAAAAGGGAGGGACGGACTGAGCTATGGATGAGACAGTTATGGCGCAGTATTGGCTGGAGCTGCGTACAAGCCACAAAGACATCCTCTATCCCACTCGACACTAGAGATGCGGTTTTTGATGCGCAATACGCTTGTATTTCTCACAAGCCACGGAACAAGCACGCACGCACGCGCACACACAGGAAGCCAATAAGTAAAGGGAACGAGCAAGACGCGGCGCGTCGTTAAACGCTCACACATAGTCGTTCTTAAGTATGCGCGCAAACGCGGGTATCGAGCGCAACACATCCGACGACACGCACAACAGCAGTATCTGCATCCGGCGCCCGTCGACGTTCAGGCGGCGCGGAATAACAAAGAGAAGGCCGAGGTACACGACGACGATAAGACAACACATGACGATCGTCAGCTGGAGGAGCTGGTTGTGGAACGCGTTCACGTCCGCGACGAGCGTCGTCCCGTACATCTCCGTCATCCGGACCATCGCAGGCCGCAGGTACTTCTGGCCGAACCTCTCGATGTTGTTCAAGTTGCCGTCGTTGATGAAGCCGGCGAGGTCGGCGAGCGACGTGGGCTTGCTGAGGTTCGTCGCGGGCGCCTGCACGTTCTTCATGTCGCGCATGAAACGACGGAACGCGCCGTTGAGACCGCTACCGAGGATGCCGTTGTAGAACGACGGGCAGTCCGCGGGCGTGCCGGCGACGCAGCCGTCCTGGAAGAGGAGCTGCTGGAATCGCGGGTCCTCCGCCGTCGCCTTGATCCCCTTGGAAGCGTCGCCGTACAGAATGGCGTCGTGAAGCTGCAGCGACTGCTCGCTTGCGTTGTGGAACTGCTCCTCGAACCACAGCATGCCCTCCGTCGTGTTCTCCGCCGCGATGCCACGGATGAAGAAGAGCGTCGTCAGGGCGAGGTAGCTGGACCGGCTTGCGCAGTTGACCGCCACGGCCGTGGACGAGTTGTTCGTGATGAACGTCGACGTGATCGAGTGGATGACCGAGAAGAACGCGAGCGCGATGACGAGCAGCACGGCAATGCGGAACATGTTGCCCCACTGGTTCGCGAAGAACAGCTTGAACCGCTCGGCCGTGTTCGGCACTGTCCGCTGCTTGCCGTCGTGGCGGTGGTGAGAGCGGCGTTCGGCGCGGCGCAGCAACCGTCCATCGCGCCCGCTCGTCACCCCGCGTCCCCCGTCGCCCGTGCCCTCCGACGCTGCGTCTCCGTTCGCATCAGACGGGCGCTCGGCGTGCTCCGCCTCCTCCTCCGCGCGCAAAACTTCGTCGTCGAATCCTTCCTCGAGTGCCTCACGCGCCTCGAGCCTCGCGCGGCAGTGCTCGGCCATCGCACGTCGCACGGGCTTCGGGATGACGAGGAAGTGCCAGATGATGTTGGTCTGGCGCACTTCGATGACGGCGAGAAGGGGGACGAGCACGGCGAAGATCGCGAAGAGGATGAACGCGATGGCAATGTAGTACGTGCGGGAAGAGGCCGTGTCGGCGTCGACGTTGGCGTCCGTCGCAGACTTCTGGTAGAGGTCCATCGACCGCTCCATCCCGTCGCGAACAGAGTTGAGCGCGTTTTTGGTGACGTAGTACACCGAGGGATTCCTGTCGACAAACTCCTCGATGCCCATGCGCGACATGCTGCGCGCCTCCGCGATCATCACGTCGAAAGAGTTCCAAAGGTTATCGACCGTCGTCTGCTTTTCGCCGCCCTCGAACGTCTGGATGGGAATGCTCGGGATGATGTAGAGGGCGCGGAGGGCGCTGTTCATCGACCGCACGCCGGCGTACAGACGCGAGTGCGCCGTCTCCAGGTCGTCCGCGGCGAGAAGCAGCCGGTCGCGCAGTGTCGTCTCGTTGTAGAGGAAGTAGGCGCCGAGATTGCGAAGAACCAGCAGGCGCGTCGTGTCGGCAATGTCGTACGAAGTCAGGCGGCGCTGCGCAGCACCAATCACAGTGTCCACTGCGGCGGCGTACGTCGCCGTCTGCTGGTCCACGAGAACAAAGCCGGACGCAGCTATCGCGACAAGTCCAACGGCAGCGAGCAGCAGCGCGATCTGCAGCGCGTGGCCCAGCCGTCCCGACCCAGCGCCCGCGCCAAAGAGAATCTTCTCGCGGATGGCGTCCACGCGCGACGCCGTCGACGACGCGTGCGAGCTCGACGTGATGCTCTGCGGCCCGTGCCCCTTCTTCTTCTTCTCGATCGCGATCACGGTGTCGTCCATCCCCGCCGGTTCGGTCTCGTCCTTGTCGGCGACGAGCACCGCGTCCACGCGCACGTCGTCCACAAACGGGTCGCGCGGTTCAGCCAGCGGACTGTCGCCGGCGACGAGAGAGGGCATCTCAGAGCTCTCGAACTGGACCTTCGACGGGTTCTTCTGCATGCGACGAGACGCGCGACGGTAGCCCGATGCATCGTCCTCGGCCACAGGGCACACCGCCTCCGTATCCTCACCCGACGACGTCGACGACGACGCGCGAAGTCCGTCAATGCGCTCGAGGAGGGCAGGCATGCACGGCGAGCCAGGGTCGATCGACGGGGCGCGCCGGCGGCTCGCGATGGAACCGGCCGCGCTCGCAGTCTCGGTCGCGGACGACGTCGCGGCGACAGCAAGGCGGTGCAGCTCGAAGCGGATGACGACGGCACTCTCGCCGCTCGTGGACGTCAGCAGAGAGAGGAAGACGGGGAGCATGACGCGGCCGCGGGTCGTCTCGACGGCGACGCTCGGGAAGCGTCCCTTCTCGATGAAATCGGCGATGGCAAAGTCCTTCGAGTCGCCGACGGCCGACGCGAGCATGGAGGCGAACTCCGGGATGTACGTGACGACCTGCATCTTCTGGGCTTGAGGGGACAGCTGGTCGGCGGTGATGCCGAGCAATCCCGCGCACGTGGCCGTGCAGGTTATCACCGTGCCGTCGCGGTGTGCGAGGATGCCGTAGTCCTCCGTCTCGAGCGACGTCCCGCTGCCCGTGTTGGCCACCATGATTGTCTTGATGGTCGCAATGAAGACGATGCCGCCGGTGGGAGAGCACATCTGGCGGATGAGCATGTTGATTGGGACGGCGAAGCCACTCTTGTGCAGCGCGTAGACGGTCACGGCGCGGTCGATCCACGTGCTGCGTCCCTCCTCGAGGTAGCGGCGGAGGTACTTGGTGTGGTTCGACGCAAAGGGCTGCGACGCGCAAGTGTGGGGCCGTCAGGGCAAAGTGACCGGCAACAAGGGAGAGCATACACGGCCTTGTCACGTTACACGCGCGCGTGTGCAATCGCACGCGACAAACGTAAATCTTACACGGGCGAGAAACGCACCTCTGGGATGATGGCGGTGATGTTGCGACCGAGGAGTTCGCGAGGGCGGTATCCGAGCATCCTGCAAACACTCTACTTAAGTGAACGCACGCGCGCACGCACACACACAGACACACAGACGCACACACACACTCACACTCACACCCAATCACAGACACACAGAAGCACACACACACACGCGCGCGCGCGCACGCACGCACCCACTCACACATGCAACAGGCAGAGAGCAGACAGAGCTGACAAACGAGTACAGCAGCAGCACAAACACATCGTACGACAAGGCACGCAATCGCTCAGACACACAGCACACTCACTTGCACGCGGCAGAGTTCATCTCGAGAATGACTCCCTCCTTGCGCAAGTCGCCCGAAATGGCAATCGTCGCAAAGCGGTCGTCCATTAGCATCTCCGCGGCGCCCATCGTCTCGAGCTCCAGTCCTTGTGACGCATACCCAGCCCCGCGGTCGGCATCCAGCAGCGCCGTTGCGTCGTCGAGCTCACTCGCGCGTGCAAGCAGCAGCTCGGCCGTGTTCGGGTCGTGCACGACGTCCATGAGGAAACCGGCGTACATGCGTAACGTCTGAGGGGCGTTCGCGTTGATCTTAATGAGTTCCTGAAAGCTCTTCTGAGCGCGCGCGATCGACTCTGTCACGCGGCGCGCGATCGTGTTGAGGGAGAGGGGCGCGGGATCTCTCTTAAGTAGCTCCGTCCACATCGCAAGCTGCGCCTTCGTGGCACGGATGTCGTACTGCTGGGCCTCCGTGATGTGACGCTGGAACTTGACGAACTGCGAACAGGAGTGCAGCAGAGAAAAAAGTTGCATTAGTCGCGAGTAAGAGCGGAACATGACACTGATGCAATATGAACGCAAAAACTCGCACACACGCGCGACTGCCGGAGGACTGAAACGACCACAAACACACAGCACAACATAAAACACAACAAGTGACGTATGAATGCGTACCATGAGGACGTCGCCGCGCATGCCGTTCTGCTCGTCCTGGACCATCTTGCGACGGCGGTAGATGAAGAACTCTTCGTCGAGGCGAGGCGACATCTCGTCAGCCGCCTGCAGTTCGCCGAGCGCAAGCTGGTTGTTGCCGTTGAAGTACTGGTGGTGGTTGGACCAGAAGAAGCGGAGCAGCGACGACCGAGGGTACTTGCGCGTCGCCAGGCGGTACCAGCCGTTGACTTCGGAGATGATCTTCTTCGCAAAGTCGGGGTCGACCACCTTGGCATCTGGGTCCACGAGGGCGTCGATGGTGGAGGCATTGGGGCGATAGGTGAAGAAGAGGCCGTTCGCGATGAGGTGGAAGCGCGCCTTGAGCTCGATCTCCAGCGCGCCGCTTAGGCGGTTGCACGGCGTGCGTTCGATGAAGCGGCGGCGGTAGTTTCCTGCGCACACGGCGGAAATGACCACGAGAGGCGCCGCGATGAGGAAGAACAGGAAGGCGTCGCTGTCGTCCCCAACGATCTGAGTGACGACGAGGCAGATGGCCGACCACGTGAGCACGCCGAAGGTGGCGCATTTGATGAGGTTGTAGTTGTGCCTGCGAGCAATGCGAGTGGGATTTAATACTTCAGAGCTCAGGTGTGCACAAGTACGTGCAAGGCAGAATAGTCACGCACGCACGCACACACGCACACGCACACGCACACACACACACACACACACAAACAACACACACACACACTATGACACACACGCACACGCGCGCACACACACACGCACACCCACGGCATACACACACACACACACACACACACACACACACACACACACACACACACACGCACGCCGCTCACCTGTAGTAAGGGAGGTACCAGACGAACAGCGCGAGCGTCGAGCTTGCACCCGCGAGGAGGATCGCCGTGAGCGCCCAGCGGCTTATGCTCGAAGATCCAACGAGAGTGAAGAGGACGGTGAGGACGGCGCGGATAAAACTCGCGTAGAGGTCCACACGCGAGTGCGGGCGCGCGAGGGCAGAGCGCGCGGCGGGGTTGGGCTCGCAGAAGCAGATGCCGCTGAGAAGAGAGAGGGTGAGGAAGGCGAATCCGACGACGATGGCGAGAATCTTTTCGAAGAGGTCGATGCCCGTCCAGCACTCGTGGCCGTGGCACTTGAGGCGCGCGGCGAGGATGCCGGTGAACGGGATGAAGAGGACGGTGGAGACGAGTCCGGACACCTGTCAATTAACATGAAAATCAGAAGATCAGTCAACAGCGGCGCAGAGGGCGTCGAGATCTCACAGTCAGTAAGTCAACGCAGAATTCTGACTCAGTCAATGAGAGTGAGCCTGAGAAAAGCCGGCTGCCGGCGTCGGTGACGGAGTTAATGACATGCACCTCCTTCCAAAAACACACACGCGAACATTCTTACCGTGCGGAGGGTCGTCAGCGTCCACATCATGCGGTACTTGTTGCGAGAGAACGAGTAGGCGACGAAGGCGGCATTGGCGAGGAAGAGTATCAGAATGCTGACGGCCACCCAGAACACTGCAGCGCTGTCCTCGGCGTAAGTCTCGAAGACGAAGGGCTTGACGAGGCGTTGCAGCCAGCCCGATTGCGCTGGATTCCACGGGAAGTCTTGTCCGTAGGCGTTGAAGGGGAACGAGAGCAGCTGGAAGAAGTCGATCACGAGCTCGAGGACGACCCAGAAGCGCGCGAGGTGCGCATCTTTTGCCATGACGAAGAGCACGCCGAAGAGGCCATTCTTGACGAGGGCGACGCCGCGCTCGATCGTCGACTTTTGCGTCGTTGCGATGGAGGAGGAGATGATCGAGATCCCGCCGGTGCCCCCCGCGGCGAAGGACGCCGAGTGCAACGTGCTGGCCATGTTGGAACTGTCGAGGGGTATCAGCGGACCTGAAACCGAAAGGCAAAGATGAGTAAAGCCGGCACTGAACTACCACTACTCCTGACCCTGCTGCTTACCCTCGGCGCCGACAACAGTGGCTTCCGGTGACTTGCGAGACGGTCCGCGTTGCCCGGCTGACACACAGATTGCTGAAGATCTGGGCCCAGCGATCCGCTTGATGCCGGTGCTGCAACACCAGCACAAACCGATACGATCTGCAGTCGCCGACCGTTCGTCGACAATCGCTTGGCCTTTTATACGTGTGGTCGGCCCGGGCAGCGATCGCCTGGTAGTTCGATCAGGGTGTGTGCCGGCCAGTGTGCCGCTGACGGCTGTTTGAATCGGGCCGATACGGCTGGCAGCCAGTCGGGCAATTCGGCGTCGGGCGGATTCGTCTCGGATGATTCTCAGCTGCCACAAGCGATACAGCGCCATTGTGTTTGGGCACATTTCTGTAACAGCGAATTTCCCCGAGTGGGTCACCCGGAGTGTTGTCAGAATTGTGTACCTGTTCTCCACATCGCAGTCTCGGTCAGTGGACATCGGTTTTCTCCTTACGGGGTAAAACACTTCAGCGCGGAAAGCACTTAACAAGAGAACGAAACCAGCCTTGCTGCATGCAGCAAATATCGGCGATTGCGCAGCCGTCCAATGGGGAGTGGAGAATTACGAAAATTGTGCCGATGAGCCCCCTTTTTGCGGGTGTGAGAGGTGCAAATATGCCGCGTTTCGCACTCCTAAGAGCGCACAAAAATCGACCGCATGCGGGGGCAGCGAGGCGTCGATCAAAATTTGCGGCAATTGCAAAGGGAGGTGAGGGTTCGAGCGCGATCGGCCACAATTGCGGCTTTTTTGGAACAAATTATTTTTGATCACAGCTCAGTGAGGGCAGTGGCTGAGGCTCCATTTTTGGCACTCCTTTCCAACCACTCGTAGCAGTGCGAACGGCGATTTTCACAGTTCGGCGCGATCGCGGTCTAACCCTCACCTCCCCTCGCAATTCCGCAAAGCCCGTTGCCGTTCGGTCGGGTTTTATCACCACTCGGCACTCCGGTGGTGTGCCCATTTGCGCCGGTGAATGGCATGTAACGGGGTGGTGTGTGGGCCTAACGCAGTGGTGTGCCCGTGAGTGCTGAAAATGCAGCGCTCGCATTGCTTCACACGCGCACGCCCGATTCAGGTGTGGCCTTGTACCGCCGCCCGAAAGCTGGGAACTGATGCCTGCCACAGCGCTCATGCCGGCGCGCCGTCAGTGCTCAGCGTGCGTGTGCCGGCGCACGACCTCGGAGTCAGTTCGGGCCGTCGGACTAAAAACGGCGCTTTCCTAGTACAATAAGGATGACGAGTCATGCGCGGCAATGGTCGGTATGGCCTCAGTGCGCCAATCGGCAGAGCCGCTGGTCACTGAAACTTCGTGTCCGATGCATTTCCGTCCCTGCGGTGCTGCACAACTGATACAGACGCGCCACATGCTGAAGCTAACTGGCGCACTAATTCTCAGAACACACTAGATTAGAACGGCCATTGTACTTCAGTACGGCGCCGCGCCTTGACTGGACAAGAAGGTGCGCGCGTGTGCGTGTCCGGCTACTTTTGCGCCGCCTTCTTCTTCTCGATGTAGTGGTCGCGGCAGTAGAGCTTGTCCTCAAAGGCGTAGGCGCCCTTGTTCTCCTCGTTCGTGAACGCCGCCTTGCACGACTGCGGCATTCGAAACATACGCAGACAGACGATTAGTCGGCAAGGAGCATGCAGGTGATTTCTATCAACTCGGACAAGATACGGCCAGACAATCGCTCGCAACAAATACACGTGAATACGGTACGGCGTGCCGGCGATATGCGGGGGGGTGGGTGAGAG
>CALSCQ010002687.1:0-20545 GCA_943704525.1 Pigoraptor vietnamica | reverse complement strand
CCCCCCCTTCCCTCCCCCCTCGCGGCCGAAGCGGCTGGCCAATCGGTTCCCTGGGCTCGCTTTAGTTACATCCAGTTCCTTCTTACACTGAAGCAGTGCCAAGTGACGAAGAAAGGGCTTAGGGGAGTCTGGGAAGAGCGCAGAACTCCCCTACCTGGCCCTCTTCCTCGACACTTTGGGAGTTCTGCGCCAAAGTGACGAGGCAAGTGAGAGGGGAAGAGAGGGGAAGAGGCCTGAGAGCAAGTGACTGGACGAGGGATGACGGCGGGGCGTCGGAGGGTCACGAGTTGTTGCGGCGGAAAAATCCGGATAAAAATAGCAGTGCCTGTGATTGGCTGGTTGGGGAGGGTGGCTGCCGCTGTTCCACACACACGCACACACGCACACACACACACTCACAGTCGTTTGCTATCCCGTCCGGTGTGCATGTGCGTGTGTGGGCGTGCGTGTGTATGAATTCCATTACTGTTCCATTTCGCGATCGTGTACTTATTTTGAAACGTCGAAGAGTGATTTCACGCTCACACCCCATAAAATGGCGCGAGTCCTTGCGTTCGGCGCCCTTATGGCTGCGCTGTGCGTTGCCGTCGCATCCGCAGCGCCGTCTGCGAAGAGCGGCACGTGCCGTGCGCTGGCGCTTGCGGGCGGCGGCGACCGCGGTGCGTTTGAGGCCGGTGCTCTGCTGGGCCTTGTCGAGAACCTCCCCGCCGACCAGGTGACGTGGAACGTCGTCACGGGCATCTCGGCCGGGTCCATCAATACGGGCGCCCTCTGCCAGTTCAAGGCGAGTGCGTGCGCTGGAGTCGTTTGACTTGCGAGATGCAATGCGTGCTGAGTGGGCGTTGTTGTGTGTGTCTGTTTGTGTTGTATTACGCGTGCTTGGAATGGCTGGCGTTGTGTTTGCTCTGCATGAGCGAGCGCTTCTGATGCCCCTCATGTTGTGATTGCCTGAGTGCGATGCGTGTCTTGCATGCGTATCATGTGTGCGCACGCGTGCTGCTATACGCAGCATCATGCGTGCGCGTGTGCGCGTGTGTGAGTGTATGGAGTCCCCTTGTTCGCATGCCTAACGCCCTCTTGTCGCAGGTGGGAGACGAGATTGACGGCGTCAACTGGCTCGTGGACCAGTGGCTCGCCATTCGCAAGTCGGGTGAGTGGCGCGTGTGCAGTTTTGGCTGTGCGTGCGTGTGCCCTCCGGAATGGAATGTGCGCGTTTTACGCGTGATATCATCGTGCCTTCGATTATCGAGTTGGTTGGCATTTTCTCCCCATCTCCCTCGCCTCGCCTTCTTGGAAGACGTCTCGCTCCTCCCGCGTAACAGTCGTAACGCCCCCCGCAGACATCTACAAGGACTGGCCGCTTGGCCTTGTCCAGGGCTTTTTCTCGGAGTCTGGCCTCTTCGACACGTCCCCGCTTGTCGACTACCTTGCGGTGGGACATATTCCCCCCCCGCACGCACACTCGCCCTCACACTTACGCCGGCACATGCATCCACACAAAGCGTCTTCGACACGTCCCCTCTTGTCGGCTTGCGGTGGGCGCGCATTGCCTCGCTGCCCCTCCTTGCATACGAGTAGCACGCACGCACGCACGCACGCACGCACACAACACTCGGCACACGTACCATACGCCCACAAAGCCTCCGAATTTGTGCTCAAGCTCCGTGCTTCCCGCAGGCGCACGTCGACTTCACCAACCTGACGAACAGCGGCCGCGACTGCGTGGTGGGCGCGACGTCCCTCACCGACGCCAACTACCAGCAGTTCTCCAAGACGGACCCGGACTTCCTCACGGCCCTTCGCGCGTCGAGCGCTGTGCCCGGCGTCTTCCCCGCCGTCGCCCTCCGCGACCAGATGTACGTCGACGGCGGCGCCGAGTACATGGTTAGTGCGCGCGCGCTCTTGCGTGCATCCTATGTTTGCTGTGTGGAGAGAAATGTGGGACAAAGGCGATGCTTGCCACTCGTGTGCACTCGAGGCATGCATCCTATGTTTGCTGTGTGGAAAAAAAATGTGGGACAATGGCGACGCTTGTTGTGCGTGTATACTCGAGCCTTTTTGATTGGGTTATCCGTTCTTCGTCGCTGTTTAATGTCTCGTTCTGCCGCACGTTTGCGACAACGCGTGTTGCTGGTCCCATCGCTTCACTCTCTTACCGTCCGCGCGCACGCCATTGCCTCCCCCAACAGACGCCAGTGGCCGATGCCATCCAGCGGTGCAAGACAGTCGCGGATGACGTCACGGTGGACGTGGTGCTCTGCGTGGGCCTTGAGCTGCCGCCGTCCAACTTCAAGTGGAACACGCCGGCGCTGCTTGTCCGGACAATTGCGATGAAGGTGCGCACGAGTTGGGCGTCCCTCTGTCTCGCTGTCTCTTTCTTCTTTCACGCTTCACATTCGCACGCATACACTTCACACTCACTTCCGTGCACATACCGCGCCCATGTGCTGTCAACCGGCCAAGCTCCACACATGCACTCGCACACACGCGCTTGCATACGCCCGTCGATGTTTATTGACGCGTCTTTCTTCTTGCGTTGCACTCGCAGCTCCAGGACATTTTCATGAAGGACATCCAGAACGCGCGCGTGGCGTACCCCGACGCCAAGATCCGCGTCATCTACCCCTCGGTGTGGCTGCCGGGCTTCTTCCTCGACTTCGACCCGAAGAACACGCAGTTTATGATCGAGCAGGGCTACAAGGACGCCGTCGCCGTGCTCAAGGCCGAGGGGCGCAACTGAGGCGATATGTGTGGGCGTGTGTGCGCCGATTAGTACAATGACGCGTGTGCTCAACTTGGATGGGAATTTGTTACTCAGAGAGGACTAGACGCGACCCAGTGTCGTGTTTGCGATGGCCCTGAGGCCTATATACACCGAGGCGCTGCCTGCACCTCCGAGACACATTAAGCACGTGCGTGCCGCCAGACCACAGTGCAGACACACCCTTGCCGACCTCTTTTGCGGGATCGTTTTGATCTCCAATTAGACGACGTTACAAACATCTAGAGAGGCGCAATTATTGGAAGTTTTTTTTTCTTTTCGTTTTTTTTTTCTATCTTCTTTTTTTTTTTCTCTTTTTGCTTGAGACCCTGTCACTCTGTATCATCTTAAGTTTACTATGCACTGTACATGGGTTCCCTCACGAACGACCGGCAAACCCGTAGTTGTTCGCAACGCCGTCCGCGGGCAGCTGCGGCGCATACATCCCAAGCCCCGGGGGCTGTCCATACATCGCACCGTAAAACGGCGTATACGACGCATCGTACGCAGCCGCAGCCGCAGCCGCATGCGCGTCCGCCCCAGACGCAGGCGGCGCCATGAACTGCCCGTACATCTGCGCACCCCACAACGCGGGTGCCGCAGTGCCCCACAAAGGGAAGCCGCCGTACGTCTGCGCGGCAAGCGACTGGAACAGCTGCGCGTTCGCGGCCTCGTCGTCAATCGCCTCGTCCGCAGCGGGCGCGGGCGGGTTTTCCACGGGCGGCGCCGGCGGCACGAACAGGCCGGGACGCGGCGCGTAATGCGCACTCGTCGGCGGGATGCGCGGGACGCTCGAGGGCGTGGGCGCATGGGCAGCACGCGCCGCAGGCGCCTGGTTTCCGTAAGAGGCGCCGGCGGGGGCGGCCTTCCCATACAGGGCACTCGCCGTCGCGGCGTTCCCGTACGCAGTCGTAGCAGGCGCCTGGTTGCCGAAAGCGGCGGCAGCGGTGGCAGAGGCCGAGGGCTGCGCAAAGCCGGTGAACGCCGGGGCCGTGGCGCGAGGCGCGCGGCTGACCTGCGGCGCGGCAGGTGCGGCCTGGACGGGGATCGGCTTTGGCACGCGCACCGACTGCGGGTCCGCGGCCGTCACGGGCGTGGGAATGGGGGCTGCGGAGAAGTCCACTGGCGAAGGAGTGGCGGCCGGAAGGGGCGCCTGAAGAGCCACCTTCCGCGTCACGCGCCCACGCGCAGGGGCGCCCGCGGACGCACCGTCGGCACTGGTCGGGGCAGCAGGCCCTCCGTGCGACGCCTCCGCCGTCGCTGGCTTCGCGGCGGGTGCGGGCGCATGCGAGCGCGCGGGCCCGTGTCCGCCTTTGGCGTGCGACGCTTGGCCCCTCCGGTTCGGCGAATTGACGCTGGTCCGCACAGACGGCTCCGCAGACGACGCAATCTCTGGCTGCTGCGGCTTGGCGGCATCCATGGGTGCGCCGGACGTGGCTGAGTGAGTGGCTGCTCCTTGCGCCGCGGGGGGCTGTGCATGCGACGCGTTGACTGCCGTCTGCGCGGGCTGCAGCGAGGCCGCCGCAATCGAAGCCGCGGTGGGCGCGTTACTAGGCGCGGGAACGCGCGCCGGCTGCGGGGGCGGCGTCTTTCCGTCGAGTCCGGGGAATGCGTTGTCTCGGAACACAAACTGCCCAGCAGGCACGGGATCCACGACGCCCTCGTCAAACAGACGCTCGTGCACGTCGGGGCGAAACGGCCCGCGAATTTCCGCCGTCATGTGGCGGTACATGCAGTCATTGCCGTAGCGGCAAGCATTGCGCCGGAAGGTGCTGCACGCGTTGACGCGCTGTCCCTCGCGGAAGAGGAAGTCGCCGAGCGACAGACGGCTCTCCTGAACCGGGGGCGTCGCGGGTTCGTCGTGGTGAATCACCTGCACAAACGGCTGCGGACCCTCCCGCTTGGCCGGCTCGGGGGCCTTTGCAGGTGTGCGAGCTGGCGGCGCCGCGGGCTTGGACGCGAGCGCACCGGGCATCGAAGGCGCGGGATTGGGCGTCGTTGCGGGTTGAGCAACGGCGGGTGCGCCGGCAGCCGGCTTAACTGGCGCGTTGACAGCGGGCTTCGCCGGCGCAGTTGCATTCGCAGACTCGGTCTTCGCGGGGGCATTCGGCGCGGACTTTGGCGCAGCGGCGCCGTCCGCAACGACGCGGGGGGCCGGCGTAGAGGCAGTCGCCTGCGGCGGGGCGGGCCCGGCGAGCGTTCCAATCGGAGCGTGCACAGTCGCAGCGACAGAGGTCTTCGAGGGCGACTTTGACGGGCGGAAGACGCGCGTCGCAGGCCCAACCGGAGGTTTCGCGGGCTGGTCACGTGCACCCTCGCGGGGTGGGGTCACCGGCGGCGTGGGCTCTGTGCGCGGCTGTGGCGCGGGCTCTGTGCGCGGCTGCGTCGCACTAGCAACGGGTGTCGCGGACGACTGCATGCCCTTCGCACCACCACGCGCATTCCGCTCGCGATTCGCACGCGCGCGCTCGTTCTCGGCTTCGCGCTTGGCGGCCGCTTCGGCAACCTCGTGCAGCTCGAGAGCGCGCGCAATCGACGCGTCGAGCGACTTGGTCTGCTCCGCAGCCTTCGCCGCCGTCTCAAACGCGAACCCCATGTCCAAGAGCATCGCAACGCGCTCGTCGTGCGTCGTCGTGTCAGGCGCCTCTTCCTCGACGGGTGCGGGTACGGCGGTCGCCTGCGGTGCCTGCGCGCGGGCCGAAGACGTGGAGGCCGCAGGCACACTTTTGCGCGCGGGAGGCGGGACGTGCGTCCGCTTGGGTGCGTTTGTGGGCTGGGCCTGCGGCTTTTGTGCGACCGTCGGCTGGGCCTGTGGCTTCTGCGCGGCCGCAGGCGTTACATTCGATTCCGCGGGGCGCCCATTCGCCGTGGGCTTGTTAACCTTGGTGCGCTGGGGCGCCACGGCTGCCTTGGCCGGTTCCGCGCTCGGCGGCGTCGCGGGGGGCGTGCTGGGCGCTCCAGCGGGGGCCTTCGCAGGGGCACTCTCGACCTCCTCGTCTTCGCTGCTCTCGCTGCTCGTGTCGACGCTTCCGTCGTCGTTGAGGGGCTTGAGGCCGCGACGGATGCGATCCTCCTGTTTCTTCTGCCACGCGTCGGCGGTCGCCTGAAGGTGCTTGCGACGGCGGGCGCTCTCTTCCGCCTCCTTCTTCTTGAGCTTGCGTTCGCGCTCGGCCTCGCGCTCCTTCCTGGCAGCCTCCCTTCGCTCCTCCTCCTGGAGCAGGTCGGCCGCAGCGCGCTTGGCCGACGCCTCCTGCTGCACACGCGCCTTCTCGCGATTGCGCTCGTTCTCCTCCTGCGGTTTGCAAAGGAAATACAAAATAAGAACAGACGACATGAGCGCAAAAATGACAAGGCCTCGTCGCACATGCAGTTCACAAACGCGCCACGTAAAACGCATGTGCGTGAACGTACCGCCTGGAACTGCTTGGCGAGGGCGTTGAACACCGAGTGGAGCTCCGGGTGCTGGTCCTTGGCGATGGCCGCGGGCGTCATGTTGAATTCATTGTGGGCGGCGGTGCAGCGGAGGCACGCGTAGCGCTTGACGAGGGCCTTAGCGAGGTCCGCATTCCCGTAGAACGCACACACGTGCATGACATTGTTGCCGCGGCCGACGTCAGCAAGGGCGAGATGGGGGCTCTTGTCGAACTGAGGACGAAATGCGCAAGGGGGGTGTGAGGTGAGGCAAGACGACAGCGAGAAGGGTAATGAGTAAGACGACAACAGACATTCTCAAAACGGAAATTCGAGAGAACGACAAATTTATGCACAGTTGGGCGAACACGACCGACACACTCACCGCATCGTACACAGCCTGCGTGTCGCATGTGCGAATGGCCGTGACGATCGCGTTCTTGCTCTCCCCAAAAAACGCGTAGCCGGGCATCTCCTTGGGGTCACGTGGCGGTTCGGGCTTCCGCGGTTCGAAGGTGGGCCTCCGGGGCGCCGCCTTTTTGTCACTCCTGCGCGAGGCAACGAGCTTAAGCACGAGCGAGCAGACACTACACGCATGCAAGGGACGCATGCAAGTGGACCCATACGCACTTGAATTCAAACTCGAAAAACGGCCTCCCGTAGATGTCGCGGAACATGGGATCGCCGAAGAACATGCCGAAAATCCCCCCGGGGCCGAAGTGGCCGTGGTAGGGGTGGTGGTGGTGGTGGTGGTGGTGGTGGTGACTGTCGTCGTAGTCGTCGTAGTCGTCGTCGTCGTCGTAATCGTCGTAGTCGTCGTCATCGAAGAACTCGTCGTCAAAGTACTCGTCGTCAAAGCCGCCGCCGCGGAAGAAATGGTCGAACGCCCGCGCAAAGCTGGCCTGGTCGACATCCTTCTTCTGAATGAGGCACGTGTACGCGGCGGAAATGCGCTGGAACGTCTGCGTGGCGGCCTCTTTGTCCTCGTTCTTGTCGGGGTGGTGCTTCAGGGCGAGGCGCTTGTACGTCGACCTGGGGAGAGCAGCCGCGCGTCAGTGGCAAATTGGGGTGCACATCTAACGTGCGGTTAACGTGATTCGTGTGTTCCAATGTCCGGAAACGATGTCATGTGTCGGTGGGCGCCGAGGGGGAGATAGAGAGAAAGAGAGAGAGAGTGTGTGTGTGTGTGTACAAGCGAGTGAGATCGGAGCCGTGAGGAGGCATGAGTGGATGCAGGGAGGCTGAGTGGGGAAAACGCAGGTTAAGAGCGAGAGAGAGGGAGACCACGCACTTGATCTCCTCCTCGGTGGCCGTGTGCGGCAGGCCGAGTATGTCGAAGCTCTCCTGCCGCGTCAGCTTTCCGCTCTTTGACGCCATCTTTCGAAGTGTGCGTCAGCGCGACAGGGGACACTTATCAACGCAACTGTACAAACGGCGCAGTCCGTTAACGAATCGCAAGTGCGCGCTTCGGATATGGAGCGTGGGGAACGGAGTCTCAAGTGGAGACCACGAACAGAAGTGGGCAAGACACGCGAGGGCGAGTGGATGCGTGTGTATGTTTGCGCGCGCGAACTGTGGTTGCACGTGTTCGTCCCATCGTTTTGGCGGGAGAGAGGTTACATTTAGAGATTATTTGGTGTAAAACCCAGTGTAAAATCTCATCGGAAAAACATTTTACGGTTGTCATGGTTGGCCGTTCCGATCGGTAGGAGAGTTGCCAATTTGAACCTTCACGCCGACACCGCATCTTTG
This sequence comes from Pigoraptor vietnamica, assembly GCA_943704525.1. NCBI lineage: Eukaryota > Filasterea > Ministeriida > Capsasporidae > Pigoraptor > Pigoraptor vietnamica. The sequence goes on along the minus strand of CALSCQ010002687.1, from coordinate 12,621 downwards.
ATAGTCTGTTATTGAGATTTACGCACACGACTCTCCTAATGTGAGGCGTGTGCGTGTGCACGCACGCATGATTTCGTGATCTTTTCTGTGCCACACACTGCGGAATGAGCTGAGGGGGATTTTTCGCCGGGCGAGGCGTCCGGCGTAGCTTGTGAAGATGCCCGACGACAAGCCGAAGAAGAAGAAGGGAAAGAAGGGCAAAAAGAAGGGAAACAAGAGCGACGGAAATGCGTCGGACGCGTCCTCCAAGAGCGCACAGAATGCGCCAAAGCCCAAGACGGACTTGCCGAAGCTCGTGAGGGCGACCAAGGGGGCAAAGGTGCCCTTCATCGAGTCATGGCTCGAATTCGAGTGAGTGGCCCTGCGTGTGTGCGCGTTCCGTTTCGCGCTGTGCGTGCGATTTCATGCTTGAGGTGTGCCGAGTGGTTGCGTGTGAATGCCACTGCCATAGAACGTATGTTAATGTGGCGAAACGACAGTCGCAGGAATCTGGCTTGCGCTAGTAGTACATTGTCGCCCTGGGTTCGCGTGCTGTGGTTTAGTCGCACTGATTCTATCGTCTCTCCTCACCGTTCACTGTGTTACTGAGCAGAATTGATGCGCGCAAGAAGTCCATTGCGGGCTACAAGATGCGCTATGCGTCGCTGTGAGTGTCTGTCTGCATGTAGCGCATGCGTCGCTGTGAGTGTCTGTCTCAATGGGGCGCATGCGTCGCTGTGAGTGTCTGTCTCAATGTGGCACGCGTCGCTGTGAGTGTCTGTCTCCATGTGAAGAGCATGCGTCGCTGTGAGTGTCTGTCTCCATGTGAAGCGCATGGTCGCTGTGAGTGTGTCTGTCTCACGTGAAGCGCACGTGTCGCTGTGAGTGTCTGTTTCCATGTGAAGTGCATGCGTACGCTTGTGGGTTTGGTACGCGCAGCTTTTGTCTGAACCAGGAATGTATGTGTGTTGCGTGCTTGTGTAGTATTGCAAAGATGTGGCGTGCACATAGTGTTGTCTGCCGTCCTTTGACCTCGACTTCGCGCAGGCACGAGGACAACGTACGATTGAACAAGGAGCTCTCGCAAACACAGCGCGAGTCTGTGAGTATTCCGTCCCTGCGCGACCTGAAGTGCCACGCTGTTATTTAGTTAGTCGGGCGTTGTTCCTTATTGTATGATGGTGACAAAGGGATACCGCGGGAATGGGGTCTGCTGTTGCGAAGTGTCCCTCTCCCATGCACGACTGCGCGTGTACGCACAAGTGCCTCCGTGTCGCAGCCAGACTACCGTGCGCAACGTTCTCTTTTCTCCCCCCTTAGTCGCTCACCTTTGTGCCGCAACTGCGCTTCAGAACCTGACGATGAAGAAGCTTCTCGGCAAGGCGGAGGAGAAGTTGCACGAGCTCTTTGCGGCCTCCGAATCTTTCCAGGCCAAGCGAGATCTTGCAAGTGCGGAGACGAAGGAGTTTGCGGCGGCGCAGGAACGCGAGGTAGACGTGCTGCGCGGTCAGATTGACGAATTGGACAAGAAGAAGCAGGCGATTGAGCGCGAGATTTCCACGTTGAAGGAGTTCAAGGTGCGTGTGTGCGCGCGCGACTGCGTGCGTCCCTGAGTCTGCGTGTGCGGCGTAATGGGGTTCGCGTACTTTTCTATGCTTGGTGCGGTGTGTGCGCGCTGCGTGCGTCCCTGGGTCTGCGTGTGCGGCGTAATGGGGTTCGCGTAATTTTCTATGCTTGCTGCCAGGCTAGCATGCCTGCCCGTGCGGAGTAATGTGGGGGCTGTTCATGGTGATCTCTTTCTCAGCCAATTGTTCACACGCGCAATACCTCGCGCAGCACACCAAGCACGTGGAGAACGCGGCGCACATGGTCACGCTGCAGGCGTCGATCGGCGAGTGGGAGGCGCGCCACGCCGAGGAGCGGCGGCAAATGGCGCTCAAATTTGAAAACGCGATGGTCCAGATACAGCAAGTGGCTGACCAGAAGATCGACGTGCTCGAGGAGACGGCGTCGCTGGTGCGTGAGACACCCGCTGCGTTCGCACACACTCTTTTTCTTCTTTTTTCATTTGATTTTCGTTGCGCCGAATGGGGCGATGTGCGTCTGCATTCACCACAGACCAATGACGTGTCCCTCGTGCCCGCAGAGCGTTATCGAGGCAATGGACGAGAAGTGTCGCAGGGACATTCAGGACCACGCGTGGCTGACGCACGAAATTTCCATACACCTCGAAACGCTACGCCGCATCGAGGAGCAGATTGCGGAGCTTGAGCAGAGCAACGTCGACCTTATGCAGGGTTCGCTCGAACTGTCCCTCGAGTCGATGCGCTGGGGCAATTTCGACACGTACCGTCGCCTCGATAACGAGCCCGTCACCCTCACCCTGCCGGCCCTCACTCCCTCCCCGGCGCCCGCAGACACCGACGGTCCGTCCCCGCCGCGTAGAGACGAGCAAGCGTGGCAGTCGCCGCCGCGCGTGTCGTTTCAAAAAACACCCGGCCACAAGTCACCGTGGGCGCCTCTCGGCAGCGTGCGCCTGCCGCACCGGCCGTCGTCGCGCCCAGAGGGCAGCCCCCCGTGGCCAACCAGCATACCCTACGACGACGATTCCGACACAGACTCGAGCGACGACGACTACGCGCGCGAGGCCCTCAACAATTCGCGGGCGCTCATTGCGAGCAGCTGGCGTCGGAGAGGTCCGGAGGGGGTGGCGGGCGCGGCGGCACCCGGCGGCGTCCTCATCGTCACAGGAGACCCAGCGCCCACGGCAGAGCACGACGCCACGAACAGCACTTCGCTGGTACCGGTGCCGCCGTCGGAGCCCAAGGTTGATGTCGGACCCAAGACGGTCGGTGAGCTGCTCCGAGGAGCCGCGGCGCATGGAGTGAGTCGCACCGTCGCACTCGCACCCGTCGTGCACGCGCCCGCGACGTCGACAAGACGGAGAGGGCACGTGGCGGTGATAAAAACGGGCGACGTCGCCAAGTGACGGCGCTATGGAGCTTCGATTGTGTCTGCGTTGTCGGGCGTGCGTGCGTGCGCGTGCGTGCGTGCATTCGCTTGCGTATGGCGTCGCAATGTAAGAAATGGTTACTTTGCGTCCTCGTGCTGTTTTCGCGTGGGTCGCTTTGGGGACGGGCCAAGCCGTGCGCTGGCATTTGGGCGCACAGGGGCGCCATCGTCGTCGTCTTCTCTCTTGCGCTTCGCTTCGTGTGCCTCGCTGTCGTTGCACTCGCTGTCGTCGCCCGCGCACTCCACAATGGCAAGCCCGAGCTGGCCGCGGAGGTGCTCGAGCGCAGACGCCTGGAATGACGGCATGCGTTTGAGTACGGAAACAATGGGGTAATTTTGTGTGTTGTGTGCGCGTGCATGCTCGAACACGAACACCCACCTCCGTGGCCGAGAGCACATACGAGCCGAACTCTTCTTCCGGCATGTCGCTCTCGGACAACTCCGCGTCGTCCCACTCCCCCGGCGAACTGGCCGCAGAGTCTGCAGCCGACGCGGGTGTCGAGGGCACAGAACTGCGCGCAGAGCGGGGCGCTGCGTCGGCCGATTCGCACGAGCCGCGGGCGAGTGACGTTGGGGTGCACGACAAAATGTATTCGTCGTCCTGCGAAATTGGAAGAGAAAATTAGCAATGCAGCCAATACCTCTGACACGGCCACAGCACACCCAGCACGCCCCACCTTGCCTGCCAACAGCATGCGCTCCATCGCAAGGTCCTCGTCGTCCAAACGGACCCCGCTCTCCTTCCCGGCACCCGACAGCGTCGCACGGAGGCGTTCCTTCGCGCGCGCCAATTTGCCCGCGGAGCGACGCCTGTTAGCCTCGCTCCGGCAAAACGCCGGCGGACCCCTCAACGCTTCCAACGGCGCCGCCCTTTCGACACACGCAGCGTCCGGCGATTTCGTCGCAACGACCATCTCGCTCTTATGCGCTGCGCCGTCAGCAGGGTATTCGATCAGGGGCATCTCTTGCGCGGAGGAGGGCGGGTGCGCGCCGCCGTACGCGAGGGTTATTAGGTCCGCGTTCTCGAGGAGAGACGCGCCGTGCAGAAGCACATTGCTGCGGTCGACGTCGGCGCCCCACGGAAGAAGGCGGCACTTGTCCGTCAGCACGTCAAGTAGCTCGCCATAGCGCGCGCGGACAACGCGCATGCTGAGTCCCGCGATGCTCGCAATCTAGAAGAGAGGGGGGGGGGGTCAACAATATTGTGCGTGGAGACAGCGCACAAATATTTCTTTCTCAGAGAATCCATGTGAGGGCGAAGCAAGCTGATAACTGCGCAGCAAAGGGCAGGGCAGACGGTGCCTACCGATGACAGTCCCTTCCGGCCGTTTGGGGACGCAGCACTATCAACACAGACATCGATGGCGAGTGCGACGGCGGCGGCAGCGAGGCAACTGGGGCGGCGGCCGGTGTCAAGCCAACGCTCCTTGGCGAAGGCAAGAAGGCGCGTCGCGTGCTACGTGCACAACAAGAGAGGTTGAGGTCGGACGTGCGGTTGCTAAATCACGCCGAATCATACACACACACAAAGCATGCAAACTTGCCCCCCCCCCCCCAACACACACACACACAACCGCACACGTATAACGCAACGCCCAGCGATGCGTACCCTCGCGACGAGGAGCCGCGCGGTTAACGGTGCATTCGGCAGTGCATCGGCCACATACGACTCGACGAAAAGCGCGGGTTCGTTGGCGGGAATGGCCACGTCCGCATGACGCAGAATGGCCGCATATACGCGACCCAGCGCAAACACGCTGCACTGCATAAAGTCCTGTGGTTGTGCGACATGAGTGCGTGGCGCATGAGTGTGTGTCCCGCGGTGGGCATTGGAGTGTGGACACGAGCGCGCCGGCACTGCACGCAAGTGTGTGTGTGTTGCGCATGAGGCGAGCAGACGGTGCTTCCACGCACCGCAATCTCCACAAGGGCTACGGGCAGCCGGCTCTGTCTCGCAGCAATGTAAACGCACGCCGCACCCGCAAGACGGCCCCGGCGTCCGAAGCGCCGGAAAAACCCTCCGGCGACGAGGTTGGAAAAGAGTGCGTGCGACTGCTCCGTGATGCGCTGCCCAAGGCCCATTGTAACGGCAAGGCGGCGGAGGGAGCCATGGGCGCGGTCCTGTGGAGGGGTGGAGGGTGTGGGTGGGATGTGACATATGCCGTTCACTTGTATGCAAGTGTGCGTGCGCGAACGCAGACAAGCGCACTCCCATGGTGTTACACGCGAACCCTACATGATCAGAGTGTTACGCGTGACACACACCTCGCCCGTCACGCAGCGGAATGTGCGCTTTACGATCGCGCCGTTGTTGAGCCGCGTGGGAATGTACTGCCTGTTCTCCAGCGCACCCGTCGAGTGCTGCGCCACACGCACGCCCACCTGCATGCACACCGTCGTATTTGTGCCATGCTCATTGGGCACACTGTGGGCGAGTGCGCACGCATGCCTCCTTTCGCTCACGTAAAGCACACGCCGCAAACGACACTCTCACACACTCTACACGCGTGCACACCCACCGGCCCGTTTTCCCCGAAGTCCACATCCTCGTGCAGCAAGACGCCATCCACAAGCACACCGCACCGCACGCAGACGGACCCGCCGGCATCCGCGACCACTTCCACGGCACCGCCGCAGTGCGGACACACCGGCGGCGACGAGCCGTCCATGCCGCGAGTGTGCTGCGTGAAATCGCGGCAAAACAGATCTCGCGAAGACTTGTGCCGGCGTGACAGTGATGGTGCGAGTAACAATGGGCCACGTGACTGCCGATCGCGTGCTCACTGCGAAAGCGGCCACAAGGTACCCACTCGAAACACGATGCGTCCACTTCAGCGGCGCATTTCGCTGCGTTCGCGCGCCTCTCTCTTGTTATGACAGGCCTTCGTGCGTCCCCGCTTGGGGCGCTGTGGCTGCTCCATAGGGGCGTGGCGCGCGCTTTTGCGGGAACGCGCGCTGGGCTCCCGCGCGTCCGCATGCTACACGATTCGCGCGTGAGGCTGTCGCCTTCCTCCCGCCCCGCCCGCGAGGAAGCGCCCAAGCGCGCGCAGTTGTCTTCGCGTGCGGCGTTGAAAGAGATTCTTCCGCTGCCAAGCGCTGATGCGCCGACGGGACCCGAACTCGAGCTGATATCGACGCGCTACTCGCACCGCATGGCGGGTGTGTTGCGGCGCAAGGAGCCCAAGGAAGATAAGCTGACCGAATCGGAGGCGATGATGCGCATCTGCACTCGGCTGTGCGAGCGGGAGAACACGGGCCGCGAAATGCTCTACGCGCTCGAGTACATGCTCGCGTACCGCTTTTATCTGCCGCGCGTCATTAGCACGGGGCTGCACGTGCTCACGTCGGAGGGCTTGGCGGCGGAAGCCGTGAGCATCTTTGAGAGGCTGGTGGCCGCGTACCCGCCCGGTTCCACGTCGATACCGCCACCGCCGGGCGAGGGGAAGAAGGGGGCGACGCAAACCGCGAACGAAGTGGCGGAAAGCGCGGTAACGGAGGGTGTGGGAGACGCGGGAGAGGGAAGCGAGGCGAAAGCTGTGGCGACTGCGAGTGCGGGAGTGCAAGCGGCCTCGACGGGGGAGTCGGGAACGCACCGCGCTGCGAAACCGCTGCCGCTGGTGGAGTCACTGTATGCAAGTGCTGTGGGCGCTGCGGTCGTGGCCGGGGAAATTGAGAAGGCCATCGCTTTTATTGACGACATGGAAAGCAGGTGCGTGGTGGCGCTGCTGTGTGTGTGCCTGTGTTTGTGCGGTGTATGCAGGGCTGCGCGGCTTCTGCGATCTTGGGCAGCTAGGGATATGTGGTGCAATGTCCTTCCTCGTGTATGCTCACGCTCCTTACCCACCTACCACACACACACACACACACACACACACGCGCGCGCGCGCGCGCACGCACACACACACGCGCACACGCACACGCACACAACACACACAACGCACACATACATTACACACACACGCACATACACCCGCACTCGGCACTCGCTTTGCAGAAAACTAAAGCCGCGCGGTCGCATTCTGCTCCCCGTCGTGTGTGAGTTCCTCAAACGCGGCGAGCACGACCGCGCGTGGGACGCCTACCAGCGGTTTCACAGACACGGAGTCACTATGGAGTACGAGTGTTTCGCCGTCATGCTCAATGCAATGGCCGCGACGTCCTCGCGCGAGTTTCGTGCGCACTCCGCCGACGTGTTTGCGGACATGCGAAGGCTTGGTGGGCCGTACCCCGACGCCGTCGTCGAAGCCGCGCGCCTGTTTTTCATGAGCCAACGGTGGGTTCAGTTGGTGTTAGGGTAGCGTAGCCTGCTGTGTCCGGCATTTCCATCACAGTTACCATAGAGTCGACCTGTCGAGTTTATGGCTCCCGTCGGGTTCTGTGTTCCCCGGCTGTCTGTTGTTATTCCGTCAAGTTCGAACGCGCGTTTGCGACTGCGTGCCGCTGTGGTCGCTCACGTGTGGCATGTGCAGGCAAGTTGAACAAATTCCGTGGAGAATTACCGAGGTCTCGGTGCAGGACAATCAAAGGTGGGCCAGCGGTTGCATTCCACTCTCCGCTCATCGCATCCCCTCCCCGACACCCCCACATGTGACACCCCCCCCCCCGTTCTTCTTCTCGCCCGCGCCCCAGAGTTTTCGCTTTCCCGATTTGCTCGAACGTCACGTCATTTGTACGCCGTGCTGGTGTGTCACTTTTGGCCACCGTTGCCTCGTTCCGAACCATACTTACATGCACGAACGCTTGCAGCGGTGAGTGCCGTGGCTGCGGGCACTCGCTCGAGCTCCTCTCCCTCTCGATCGCCAAGCGCGATCAACTCATGAAGGCCGTGCGCGCCATGCTGCGCGACTCGGACCAAACGCGCGAGTTCAAGGCGTTCTGCGCGTGGCTCAAGCAGCGCGGGCCATTCGAGGTCGTGCTGGACGGCCTCAACGTCGGGCATCTCAACCAGCTCTCGTTCAACCCCTCGCGATTCCTCAAGATCCTCGACCACTTCTCGAACCTCGGGTACAAGGTCATGGGGCTCCTTCGCGACACGAACATCAACGACTTTCCGCGCGGCCGCCCCGACCCTCGCATCTACTTTGCGGCCTCCGGGCGAGCGGACGACCTGTACTGGCTGTACGCGGCGCTGGACAGCAACCTTGGCGCGATTGTTGTGACGAACGACATGATGCGGGACCACGCACGGATGTTGCCGGAAGATCTTCGCGTCGACTTCAAGCGCTGGCAGCGCGCCCACCAGGTGCGTTGCGTGCGTGCGATACTGCACTTTTGGCCGCTTGTTTTGTCGATGTCGTCCCTTGCGTGTGCTAAAGTCGCAACACATGCTGCCATCGGCGTCCGCTCACCTTGACTACACCACGCAGGTGAAAATCACGCTGGTCGACGGCAGCCTCTACGTGTTGCCGCCGAGGAACGTGGACCCCGTGCTCCAGGGATCCGAGACCTCGTGGCACGTGCCCGGCGAGACCGGCTGGCTCTGCATCACGAAGTCGAAATAGTTGCACGCCCCGCCTAGCCCTCACCTTTCGCGGGCGCTGCGCCACTTGTGTTCGGTTGCACTCTTTTGCCGCTGCTGGCCGGCAGCAAATGAAGTGGCCACAAGGGCGCAAGAAAAAATCTGCTGGTGCTCGACAAGGGCTCACGAAGAAAGTTGTAACACTCGTTGATGTTACACACGTTGAATTTGCCGAGCTTTCGCATGAAATTGTGTGTGCTCACGTGGATGATACGTCATCTGCCCGATTTGATGGCGTCATTATCGATCTCCTTGACAACTGCGGATTGGACGCCAATTGAAATCGCACGCGCATTTTACCGCTTTGAAGCTGTTTGTGTTATTGCCCTTTCTCGCCTGCATCTCTCTGCGTGCGCCCACGTGACGCTTGACGTTCGTGTACTGCGCGACACTGGTGTGGGGCGGATATTGGCGACTTTACGCGCGCGATTGCCCCAAGGGCCGAGGGTGCGAGCCCCACTTCGTCATTTTTCCCCAGCAAATCGACTATAGACTCGCTGTAGTTTCGCGACAACTGTGCGCTTTGCGCATTCGCGTGCCATGGCGTACGCAACCGGCGGCGGCCTCCAATTTGAGGCCCCGCGGCGAAATGTGTTCGTCACACAACTGGACAGAAAGTGGGTGGTCGTTTGTTGTGGGAGACTGGAAAAAGAGAGATGATGTCGTGTCGAGCTGTGTGAGATGCCCTTGGAATTGTATGAGGGAAATCTAGTCGCAAAAAGGGGGGTTGAATTGTGGCGAGAGGGGTCGTGGGAGCTTGTCGGTCCTTTCCTTGGTTGGAGGTGCTTTTGGACGTGAGAAACGGGGGGCCCATAGAGAAGGTCCATAGGGAAAGGTCCATAGGGAAGAGGAGAAGAAGAGGACGTGTGAGTTTGGCGGTTTCTATTGTCCAATGTGTGCGTGACACGTTCGATTGCGCTGCAGGGAGGACGAAGATGACCCGCTGCTCCGAAAATTCCCGCTCGTGCAAGATGTGCGTAAGCGCTGCTTTTGCGCCCGTTGTCGCCTGATAGACGCGCGTAACAGACCAGCACTCACCCGCGCGCGCACGCTCTCTCTGACAGTGCGAGTTGATTCAGATTGGTACTTCTGCTAGTTCGAGTTGATGCAGACTGGCACCTTCCTTCTACAAGCATGCTCACACGTGCGTCCGTTTCGCGCAGCAACCGCGGCAACTCCTCACCGAGGGGCGCAACACGCTGCAGTCGACGCTCCTCCTCCAAAAGCGAAAGGAGATGGTCGAAGTGCAGGGCGAGCTCGAGCGACAACGCGATCAGTTTGCTCAGCGCATGCGCGCGTGCGCCGAGAAGCAGCTCGAGCTGCGCAACAAGCAGAAACAGATCAAGGACCGCGTGCGGAAGTTTGAGAAGTTCCTCAAGGACAACGACGCAAAGCGGCAGCGCGCGAACCAGAAGTACCTCGCGGAGCTCAAGCTGCGCGAGCAAAAGGAGCGCGACTACGACGAGCTCGGCGAGCAGTTGGGCGCGATGCGCGTGTCGTCGCAGCAGGTGCGGAAGACGCTCGACGTCTACCGCAAGTACGAGGCGTACCTTCAGCGCGTGGTCGAGTCGCTGCCCGAAGACTACCTCGAAGTGCCGGAGCCGCAGATTAAAGACATTATGATGCGACACAAGACGCTCAGCGAAACGAACGAGGACCTTGTGCGGCAGGTGCGCAGTCACTGTCCGCGGTCTCTGCGTTTTTGTTCTACTGCTTAAGCGCACTGGGTGTTGAGGGTGTCAACGTGCACCTGCGTGTTGTGTTCGCGTCTGCGCACTCCCCACTCACTCTTTCGCACGGAGTGCTGAGGCTGTCGACGTGCATTATGGGTTCTTGGTCGCGTCTGATATATGCTGTCGCGTGCCTGCAGGTGCAACGGTACTACGACGAGATTGAGGAGAAGCAGGCGCTGCTGGGCCAGCTCATCCAAGAGAACAGCAAGATTCTCATGCTCACGAACAGCAAGCTCGCGACGACGCAGAAGCGGCTCGAGAGTGCGAAGCAGCGGACGGCGCAGCTGGAGCAGGCCATTTCGGAGCGGGAGAAGGCGGGTCGAAAGCAAGTGCGCGAGTTCCGCGAAATTCGGATGGCGATCCACAACATCGCCGAGCGGTGTCTGCGTAACACGAGCGCGCACCCCGCCGAGACCCTCAACGAAAAGCTCGCCACGATTCAGGTACGAAGCAGTCACCTTTTTGGCCGCATTACGGGACCGTTTCTCGCCATTGTTGTCCTTCGTGCGCCCAGCCGCACTGTATTCACCTCTATGCGCACACGCACACATCGCGCGCAGGAGCGCTTGCTTGATCTCGAGGCGATTGCGTCGTTGGCCAGCCGAGAAGGGCCGATCGGCTCTGCCGATCCCGCGCACCGCACGCCTGCGAAGGGCGCGACGGGGAAGCACGGCGGGAAGGCGGCGTCTGCTGGCGGGAAGGCGAAAGAGCACAAAGAGGCGAAGGAGAAGAAGGAGGAAAAGAAGGAGGAGAAGAAAGACGGCGCCGATTCCCTGCGCGAGTCCAAGGACGGGAAGGAACTGCGTGACGCGAAGGACGGCGCGGGCGCCGACGACCACGCCAAGAAGGAGTCGCCGCGGACATTACCGGACGCCGAGAGCACGTGACCGGCCTAATATATTATGTGAATAGCCTGGCAATTGGAGCACGTTTTGGGCAATTGGTGGCTGAGATGGGTTTATGAGATGGTAACGCAGACGCACCGCACGCACGCACGCGCACGCACGCAAGCGAGCCACGGCCGCGCCTACTTCCATATGGGCAGCGGGTGCGCCTCTGTGTTGAACACCCACTCGTCGAGCGGAATCACCGACGTGTCGCTGAACAGCAGGTAGAGGTACTTGAGCGTCTCGCCGAGGAAGAAGCTCTCCATCTTGTCTCGCTGCGGTGGAGGCACGCGCGTGACGTCCTGCAGCGTCGTGTACCCTCCCGTGGGCACGCGGCAGTGCTTCTCGAAGGCCTGGAATATCTCCCAGCCGTACTCGCGGTACTTTGGATCGCCCGTCACACGGAATAGCACAAAGAGGCTCTCGACCGTCTCCGGGCGAAGCAGGTTGTGCGTGTCTGCGGCGTGCACCTCAATGTCCCTCTGAGCGCCGGGGTTCATGTTGAAGTAGACGATTTCGGGGCTCAGCCCCGTGGCCATCTGGCGGTACATCTGGTAGCACGTCTCGATCATCTCCTTCGCCATGACGAGGTGGTCGGGGTCGAGGCCGTGCCACGCGCCCAGCGCAAGGGTCCCCGGGAGGAAGCACACAAGGTGGTCCTGAAGAGAGTGGACGGGGCCGTCAACAAGCGTGTTTGACAGAAGACGGACAGCCCAGCACACAAGCAGATAAAACACGGGTGGTTGCAGGAGGAATGATGTCGAAGTCAGCATGCTCGAAGACACAGTCCCGCACACAAAAGCACACCCTCCCGAACACAGAGACGAAACATTTGCAAGCAAACTCACCATCTTGGGCCTGAACGAGCCTCCGACTTCTTCCTCTCCGACGAAGGCGAGTTTGTGCGGCTGCGAGTACCGCCACAGCCTGTCCTTGACCTCCCTCATCGTGCTGAGGTAGCGGTCGCGCAACTCGTTCTCCTTCTTCCCGCCCTGCAGCCACTGCTTCAAGAGGTACTCGTAGTACGAGTCGCCGCGCGCGCCGAGAGTGATGGTGGACGAGCGGAGGGCGCCCGAGTGCGGGCTAATGAACATGGGCACGAGGCCACTGGACTGCTCCCCGATGCGCGCAATGACGCGGTCCGCGGCTTCCCGGTACCTGCGCACAAACGAGTAAGCACCGGCACTATGGACAATACACGCACCAATGGTTATAGCTGCAGACACAAAGAACACGAAGGACAAGGAATAGGAGCAACTTGCCTCTGCTCGTTGGTGAGGCGCGATAGCTCTCGAAACTCGAGCTGCACTGTCGCCACTTCGGCCGTCGTGCTGTCCGCGCCCCACTGCGGACCGCGCGCAGTGCCACGGTGCAGATTGACGTCGGAAAACGGCACACCAGAGGGCGAGCCAAAGGCGGGCATGAGGCGGCGCCCGAGATCCACCTGTGTGTGGGTGTGTGTGGGTGTGTGGTTGAGAGGAGGAGAGGGGGG
>CALSCQ010002686.1:0-19330 GCA_943704525.1 Pigoraptor vietnamica | reverse complement strand
GGGGGGGGGAAGGGGATAGCCTTAGAAAATTGGCGTCCGATAAGATAGTCACGATAGGGGTGCCGGGCCAGTGGACGCACCCCGCGCCCACGAGGAGTTGAGAGTCGTCGCTTGCGGCGAGGCCGACTATGTTGTCCGGACAGTTGGCGCCCTCCGGACCCCCGAGCGAGCACAGGTAGTTGAATGACGGCAGTGCCCACACGACGACCGCGTTGTCTTCAAACGCCGTCACAATCGCGCTCGGGTTCGCGAGGAACAGCACCTGCGCGCCGGGACAACGTGAGACGATCCAACTCGCACACATACAGTCGACAGCTTGTTGGAACGAGGGAAGCAGGCGGACGCGGTGTGTGGGATGACAAAACCAGAGACAACGGCCGCAATCGCGCGCCCGTCCTCTTGTACATATGCATGGCGCACGGTGAGACTCACGCTTGTGACGCCGACGTGGTCAGCGCCGGCGAGTGTGCGCACGCGCGCAAGCTGCCCGTCAGGCGTCGAGTCCCACACGCAGCACGCGTCACGTGACACGGTCGCGACGAGATCGCCAAACGGGTGCACGGCCACGCAGCGCACGTGCGACCGGTGTCCGCGCAGTTCGTGCACTTCGGTCAGTCCACCTGCAAAGAGTGGCGGCGAATGAGGCGTCGGCATGAGTTATTGTTCTATCTCAGAGGGGCACGCCACGGATCAACACCCCGTTGTTACATCAAGGTGCTTTGCATAAAGGGCGCACGCACGTGGGAGCAAGAGAAAACACGTAAACGCACCCTTGTGACCGAGATCGGCCGCGTACACTCGCACGATGCCGTCCGAGTGCGCGACAAACAGCTCCGTCCTCGATGCCGCTGAGCACGCAATGGCCGTGGCGCGCTGCCCAGTGCGGTGCATCCAGTACCTGCCGAGTTACACGCACAATCGTCACTCGGCGAATCTCGCGTGCATGAACGAAGGTAGTCACTTTGCATAGCGGGACACCCAACACCCCACCTATGCAGCACGAAGTCGAACGCAAAGATGTTGCCCCTGCGGTCGACGCCGTACATATTGCGCCCACTGACGTCGTACGTCACGTGCGTGAAGTCGCTCAGCGGGAGCGCGTCGCTCAGCGGCGAACAGGGGTCGATGCGCAGTGTGTCCCTACGACGCGACCTCAGTATCGCGCGGGGCTTCATCGCCAAACAGTGTCTCGAACACAACTAAAAAAACTCAAAAATTTTCAACAAGAATTGCGATTCGACACGTGAGCTCTTGACGAGAGACACCGACGCACCATTTCTCGGTGGGGAAGCGGCCTCCGCCCTGAACGGCAGCCAGCTTGCGCTCCATTCTGCAGCGGTATTCGGGTTCGCTCACACGATGCGCATTATCTCTTCACCGCCCGCGAACGGAGGGCAAGGGGACTCTACTCTGGCGACCGACGTAGGCTGAGATGCATGGGGAGATCTGCGGTGCCGTCAAATAACTCAACCGTCTGAATGAACGGCCAGTTTCAAATTTTTTTGCGCCAACGATCACGTGAGGTGTGAGGTAACATGGGCACCATCGGTAACTGGCCGGCCTTTACTGCCGTTTAAGCGCGCGATGGCAAAGTGAACGCTATTCACACGTGAGGAGGGAAAAGAAAGGAATAAAACAAAAGGGGGCATTGCCACACATGCGGTGGGCGTGTGGCTGAACACGAAGGGGCGTAGCAGTTACATGTCGGCCGTGTCCTTGAGCACGTCGTCGACGAGCTTGTCCGTCTCGGCCGCATCCTCGGGCGCCATTTGCACGGGCGCGTTGCTTGCGAGCATTGGCTTCGATGCCGTCGTCGTCTCCTTGTCGTTGACGGGCAGCACCTCGAGGTGTTCCCTCTGCGAAGACAAGGAGCAATGTCAGTTTGCACTCGCTTTGCACGCGATACCTGTGCGGCGCACTCACGTCCTCCAACAGCTTGGTGAGCTTCTCGGCGACGACGGAGAGGTTCATGCGCGCCACGTCGCTCGTCTGCCAGCACGCCTCGATCAGCGTCGCAAAATCCCGCGGCGTGTGCTTGGGAATGGGCGGGCGCACGCCTGCACAGCGAGACTTGTCAGCAATCGACGGTGACAAGAAGAAGGAACAGCCGGCACACACAGAGAGGAAACAAGCATCAATGGGCGTGCACGCACCGTCGCAGATGCCGCTGAGGAGCGTCTCGATGCCCTCCTTCGACTTGGCGCTCTCGTCGAGCTGGTCCTCAAAGGGATACTTGCGCGAGGCAATCTCAAACAGAATCATGCCGTAGCTGTACACGTCTGCGCGTGGGCAAACAAGGGGCGCTCAGCGGGGTTGGCTTCTCACACGTGCAACAGGAAAACAACGGCACGCACCGCTCTTCTCCGTGTAGCGGATGCCCTGGAGCACCTCGGGGGCCATCCACAGCAGCGTGCCGACGAGGCCTGCAGCAAAGCGGGGAATCCAGTGAGCACACATCGCATTCACATCAGTGGTCATGAAAGCGGCGACGGCAGCTTGTGTTGGTACGAAGGCGCGTTGAAGAAAGCAACGCCGTGATACCCACTCTGCCCGCCGTCCTTCTTCTTGTTGTCCTTAAAGCGGGTAAGACCGAAATCGCACACTTTCGCAACCCAGTGCTCGTCGACAAGAATGTTCATCGACTGCAAATGTTCACGCGTTTAGCAACATGAAGGCACAAACATGTACACTATACTTGAACACGGCGCACGACAACTGTACGGCGAGCCGAGTGTTGCGCAACAGCCATTCACCTTGAGATCGCAGTGGAGGATGGCGGGGTCGTGCATGTGGAGGTAGTTGAGGCCAAGCGCGATCTGCTGCGAGAGGGACACACGCAGCGCCCAGTCCATGTGCAGGCCCTTCTTGTGCAGGATCGTGTCGAGAGAACCTGCGAACGCACGCACGTGAGCGAGGTTGCTTTTGATGCTGAGATTTCACAGCGTCCACACGCTCGTGCAGACGAGGTCGAAGCAGAAATCCAGCTCACGCTAGGACAGCATATTGGCTCACCGCGGCTCATGAATTCCGTGATGATGCAGAGGTTGGGGGGCGGGCACGTGCCCATGTAGAGCAGCACGTTCGGATGGCGCAGCGAGCACATGATGCCAATTTCGTCCTGGAACGCGTCAAAGGCGTTCATCGCGATCGACTGCGCCGTCGACATGGTCAGCTTCTTCGTCTTGCCAATCGACGACGTCGTGCTCTTCTGGTCCGACGAGACGCTCTGTCCGACGGTGCGCATCGCCTTGTTTGCCTTGGCGCCGTAGTCCTCCTGCGACTTGAGCTCCTGCGGAGCGCCACTTGTCAGATATCGCACGCAGCAACAAACAGCACTAACGACCGGTGTCGTGGGCTAGACAGGAAGGGGATAGCAATCCGACATTGCGTCACATGCGAGCAGCCACAACTCCCCACCTCGTTGGCCTCCTCCATGAGCTGAATGCCGATCCACTGCTTGATGGCGACGGTGGTGCCGCGCCATGTTCCCTTGTAAATAACACCCGACGCACCCTCGCCAACCTTGTCGCCAAACACGAGCTCCTCGAACGGAATGTGCTTGCGCCACATCTTCTTTTCCGTCTCGCGGAAGCGAGAGCGCATGCGGCGTGCGGCGACAAGACTGCGCAGGCGCAACACAGTTAGCAGCGTGGTCACACACAACCGCGAACAGGAAAACAATCGCGCAAACAACAGACAGGATTAATGCATCAACTCACCCAATCACCGTGAGAAGGGCCACAGAGCCGACGACGGCGGGGGCGACGATGACGGTGACGTTGCTCGATGAGTGGGTAAGCGACGCGAGCGCGACATCGCAGCGGGCAGATGTCCATCCCGTCTGGCACGAGCACGTGTCGACGGCGATGCACCGACCGTTGATGCACGGGAGCGAGCAGAAAAAGTTGTTTTCCTCCGTTACAATCTGGATGCTGATGCGCGCCGAAGAGTTCGACACGGTGTAGTTGATCGGCGAAAAGTGCGCGACATAGTCGCTGAGGATGACGTCGAGTGGGGGGCCGTTGTCGTAGGCATCCGTCGTGCCGTTGATCAGCATAAAGTAGCCGTCGCCACCCTTGCGTTCAATGTCGGGTCCGCAGAGCTTGTACGGCCGCTTCGTGTCGAGGCGCGACCACGACTTGTCAAAGTTCTGCGTCTCCACATTCACGATGCGCTGACCCACGGGCTTGGTCGGGTCGTACGAATAGCGGAGGCCGGACCACTGCATCGACACAGAAAGAAGAGACGGAAAGAGTGAGTCACGATGCGAGGTGCGCCCACGTAATGGACCCATTGAGGCATCAAGTGCGACACCCACCTGCAAAAAGCGGCCAGTGCCACCATTGTCGTAGGCGAACTGGCGCATCGTTGCGTTCGTGTAGTCCTTGGGGATGAGCGAGACGGCGTTCTGGAGCATCTGAAGCAGCGTCGCGCCGTCGATCGTGAACGACGACATGAGGTTGCGGAAGGGCAGCATCGTGAGAATCGAGTCGAGCGTGATCGGGCCCGCATTGATCGCGGCACGGATGCCGCCGCTGTTCACAAACGCAATCTGCGCGGGAAGGCGTAAGCCACAATCAGTTCCGTGTCCTCCGTGGCCTGACAGTGTGGCCGCACGTGCGGGAAAAGAAGAAAGAAAGAAAGAAAAAAAAAAACACTGGAGGAGCCCGTACCTGGCAGACGTCGGGAGACTTCCACCGCATCGCGTCCGAGATGAGGTTGCCACCGTTGCACTCGAAGAAGCGGCACACGAACCAGTCGCCGTCGAGCTTGGTGACTGTCGTGCCGATCGACTGCTTGCGCCAGGTATCGACAGCGACCTGCAGGTTGTACAGGGTCGTGTTGACCGCAGACACCGTGCCGACACACGGCTGTCCCGACGCGCAGTTCTTGAGGTAGATCGACTTCGAGTTGGCCGCGGTGACCGCGCCCGTCCCGTCAAACGTGAAGTTCGCAGCGCCCACGTAGCGGTAGTCCGCCTGGCCAATGAGGTACGTCGGCTTGCCTGCAGGGCGCAAGACGTCATCAGCACACATGAAGGCACGAAGAAACGACAACACGTAACAGTGGGGCGCCGCAGATACGCACTGTTCGGCGCCGTCTTGACAATAGGACCCGTCGACGCTCCGCCCGCGTTCGCGATAGGGCCGCCCGTGGAGGCAATCTGGACCGCGTTACCGTCCGCAATCCAAATGTCCACGCCGTTCACAGACGTCATCACGGATTGCACCTCGGCAAACGTGGTCCATCCCGCGAGGCAAATGACGAGGTCGACGCGCGTCGAGGCCTTGAGTGCATTGATGGCGCTCGTGAGGCTCGAGGGGATGTCGCCAATCTGTATCACCGTGTCCGTCCCAGAGTAGCACACGGCGAGCTGGCAGTAGTCCTGCTTGACGTAGCCGACAAAGCCGATCGTGAGGTTCTGCCCGAGAGGGTTCGTGATGTTGACCGCGGCAAACTTCTTTATCTGCGTCGCGAGCTTGAGCTGAGAAGAGATGATCATGTTGGACGCCACCGTGGGCATGAACGGCGTCGTGAGGTCGAGGATTTCGCTCAGAGGGAAGGGCCCCTGGTGCGAGTCCGAGAGGCCCATCCTGCAGAGAATGGCGAACAAGCGTCAATTCGGATTCTCTCTCACGTACCCACTCACGCAAAAAACGCGCTCGACCACCACACAGCACAATGACCCGACGCGCTGATAGACATCATCATTGGGCGAAACGGGGCGCATAAGTGCCCTCGTGCGTGCACGCACCCGCGGGCGTTGTATCCTAGCTGCGACTGGAGGGTCGGCGTCTGCTTGCCCTTGTAGTACAGATCCCAGACGGTCGTTCCCAGCTGCCCGCCGCAATCGACCGTCAGCAGAAAGCGATTGTCCACCTGCTGCAGCGCATGGTAGTCCGCAATGACCTGTGCGATGCGCTGCATTCCGGCATTGGAGCCGCTGTCTTCGTTGAGCTGGCCGCGAATTTCGCCCGTGTGAATGATGCTGAGCGTGTACTGGCCCCACACGCACTCTGCTGCCAACAGCACGGCGAGCGCAAGCAGCGCCCCGCGTCCCATTCTTTCCACACGACGCACCCGCAGGGACCGAGAGCAGTGGAGACTGCAGCGAAATTGGAAAAACGGACCTTTCTTGGTCGCACAGGGATTGCGGGGTGCTGTTGGCCGTGGGTTTGAATCAAGGTGGCAACGACTGAACTCAACGCCCAAAAGCGGTAATAGCCACACTTGGGGGCGTACTCAATTTGAAACATTGACGCGAAATTTGTCGAAATTTACACCCAAATGTTCAGATTAAATTGGGGACGCATACGGGTGTTGCCAAGGGCACGGAGAACGCCATTGTACGCCCATCAAGACAGATCACGTGATAGCGAGGGCACGTGAACACGGAGTAACAAATATGTTACATCGGACTCTTAGAGCACCGGCTATTCAACTGTACGGCCAACTATAATTGAAACTAGCGACACGAGTGTGCCGTGGCTATGCCATGACGTCCCACGGTGCCTCCCCTCCGCAGCCGTGTGTGCATGGTTTGCTCTTCGCTGCGGACCCGCTTGCCGGTCGCGATGATGTGGCGGCGCGGTGGGAGGGCGACTACCGCGCGGTGGAGGGCACGGTCGCTGCCAAATCGGACCTCGAGGCCAACAAGGCGCTTTTTGCGAAGGTGCGTGCATGCACACACGTCATAGATGGATATGCTTGATGACCTGTGTTTATGGCGCCTACTGTCTGCTTTTCACGTCCGTGAAACGAGTGACGTTCTCGTGGCTTATCGCGACGTGGCGATAATCTGCGCAGGTTTCAGAGTCGATAGGCATGCACGACCAGGTCGTTACAGGGCTGCTCTTCGGCGCGCTCACGTGTCCGCGGCCGGCCGCTCTGGTGCACGTGCAACGCCTCGCATTCGTTGTTCGCGATCGTTACGCCACAGCGAGCCGGCAGCTCAAACTCCTCGTCCGGGAGTCCTTTCCACGCCTGCGCGAGGAGCCCCGCGCACAACTTATATGGCTCATCGGCATGTTGGTTGAGGCGCGGGCGGTGGAAGTGCATGCCGTGTGCGCGGAAATTCTCCGCCGCGCAGTGTCTGGCGACATTTCACCCGCCAACGTCGCCTTTGTGCGCGACGTGCTCGGTCTCTTCGCGTCGAACGCGCAGTGGCTGGGAGAGAACCCTGCGCTGCTTGGCCTGTGTGCGTACACGTTTCTCCGCCTCGTCCCAGACCACGTGTTGCCCGCTCTCGCGGACCTGCGCAAGGCCGAGATCGACTTTGTCGTTGGCGCACTACGCCGGCACTGGCAAGCGTGCGCCGTTGGGGGACGCGACCTCGCCCGCGCCCTATTTGAAGCCGCGCGCTTTCCGGAAATAGCGTCGGTGTGGCACGACGTCCTCCACAATCCGTCTGCACTGAGTGACGGCTTTTCGGGATTGACGGAGCTGCTTCGTCGACAGGCACCGCCCCACTGGCTGGCGTCGCGCCTCGCGCCCGAAGTAGAGGCCCGGCTCGTGTTCATGATGCGCAGCGTGCGGAGGGGCGAAGAGCGCCGGCACGAGCAGTGGTTTGCGTCCTGGCACCTTGTCGCGCCGGAGGCCGAGCTGGCCATCTCCGACATGGTGCGTTACGTGTGCGCCGTGCACCACCCGCCAAACGAAGTGCTCGCGTCGCCCGTTCTGCAGCGCTGGATGGTGCTCGGGTGGCTGTTGCGCGCTGTGCGGACGGGCGCCGCGGCCACCTCCGTCAAGCTCGCCCTGTTCCTGGATTGGCTTGCGTACTCTCCTTCGCGCGACTCTGTGATGCTCGTCGAACCGGCGGTGCTCCTCATGGCCAATTCGCTCCCGAAATACCCCGCTCTCGTCTCGAGCCTGCTCGAATTTCTGGTTGCCGCCGCCGCGCCGGGCGGTGTGTTTGATGCTGCGGCTGCGGACGTGCGCACGGGCATTGTGTGCGCATTTCGCGCGTCGGCGGACCGCGGTGTCATTCCGTCCCTCGCCGTAATCTTCCGCAACCCGAGCCTCCCACCCGCGACCATCGCCGCCATCTCGCAGCTATTTCCGGAGCTTATAGGCACCGATGCGTCTGTACCGATGCAGCCTCCAGTACAGTCGGCGCCCGTGGCTATGCCACCGCCGCCACAGTCGTCAGCTGGTGCGCCAAGCCATCGCCGGCTATCGCAGGGCAAGTCAGAGCCAGAGTCGCCTGCCCTCGCACATCTCGTTCCCATTGTCGACAAGATTGTGGGCGGCGATTACGGTCACGTGGCCCAACTCGTGGACGGTGTAGCCGACGCCCTTACGGTACGCACCTTATGTTTATTGGCCCGTCTCTTTGTGTGACTTTGAATGGATCAGCCGTGCTTGAACTGAACGTCCAATTTCACGGACGCAGAAGTCAGCCGACACAGCTGGCGTTGCGCAATTTTTGTGTGGGCGCGTCTTTGGACGCGACAGCGATGCCGACGATGCACTGTTGTTTGCGTTTGTTACGGCCGTGTGCGCACCGCAACGTACGTGGGCACTCGACGTTTTCGTGAAAATGGCATCCGTGGACCCAAGAGTGCGCTGCATTCTCTTCGATGCGTCTGTGAGGTGTGTTGTGGTGATGAAAACCGCACTATCTCTACTTGTGTTGCCTTGCATTGATTATCTGCGGGGTTCACCCTACTTCTGTGTTTGATTTTGATAAATCGCAACAACTTGCAGGCATCCGCAAAATTGCCGCGCGCTTTATATGAGTGTGGTGGCCGCCCAGGGACATCAACTCGAAACTGCAGTGACTGGAGACGTGAAGGTACTCGCCCGTTCTTGCATTTCATGCATGATTGGACCATTCCCACAGTCCTTGATGACTGGCTGTTTGTCGGCGCAGTTGTTGGCCGAAGTGGACTCTGACCGCGTCTTTGCCAACCTTCCGGCGATTTTTGCGGCGTATCCGGAGGCGGTGACGGGCAATCCTGGAATTGTATCAACGCTGCTCTCAAGAATGGACGCGCAACAGGTGCGAGTGATGTCTCTGCGCAGTGTGCTGAATATTTTAATTGAGAGTTGTTGCGACCGTGCCTCGTTGTTTGCAAAGCATTCGTCTTACTCTTGCCCAATGTGTCCGAGGCAGTTTTACAATACCAAGCTCCATATTGCGATGGGACGATTGCGACTGCTGGGACGCAACGGGTCGGAGTCTGTCGTTGGTGAGTATTGACTTGCACATGCAATCTTTCGCTTTTTTGTTACATCGGGCCGACCGTTTGTTGCATCGTTGACAGCTGCGTCACTGGCGTGGGAAACGATGGAACAGCTGTTTTTGTGGGAATTAATCGCGACAGAAGCGTACGGCGACTATTCCTACGTCGGCGGAGTGGTCGCGTGCGTGGCTGCCCGCGCAGATGCTTCAGGTGAGAATTTCGACCGCATGTACTGTTCGCGACTCTTAGTATTCGCTGACGGCGGGGTCTGACTCACACGCATGGTTGGATTCTTCCAATTTTGTACAGTGCACCACGAGGCTCTTTCTGGGTTACTTTCCCTTCTGTCTTGTATTCGCCCGGATGCAACGACTGTGCACGATTGTCTGTTGGCGTGGGACAGTGCACCTGCGACGCGGTCAGTCGTGGAAGCGGTGTTCGCTGCGTGGCTTGGGCGAGACTTGCGTACAATCCTCGAATTGCTTGGCAGTACGAAAACTGCGGATCGTTCACGGCTGGTTCGCGTGCTGGGTGCGGTGGTCGAGACGCCCGCGATTGCACCAGACATGTTGGAGCAAGGTAAGTTTCCGACCAGTGCGTGACGCGTTCTTTGATTGGGCGTCCTTTTCACATTCAGAATCCAACTTCCACTGATTGAATGCGCCGCCGCAGTCCGTTCGTTTCTGAACGACATCGATCTCCCCATCGAGGCAAGTACGGCGAATAGGCAGTCCGTTCTAATCACACAACTGGAGGCTAATAAGCACATTGCGCATTTTCCCACAGCCGGCCACAAAGCGGCAACGCACGGAATAATTAAAAGAACAGCCACCAGTTGACCAAGCGCACGTGTTTACCAGACACTCCCGCGAGGCACAAACAACAGGCGAGCACGGCACGCAAGCACAGAGCAATGCGAGTCTTCGTGCCCTCAGGCCTTCTTGGGAGAGGACGGCGGCGACTGGCTGGGCGTCTCGCCGGGGGTCTCCGACAGCTTGATCTTGCTGATGACAGCCATCTCCTGCAAAGCCAAACCAACAAGCCCACGCCGGTTAATGAGGCCATGCAATCCTACGCACAAGATACCAAGCGCACGTGTTTACCACGCACTCTAGCAGCACGCAAGCACAGTCCAAAAGCGAGTCACGTTCCAATGCAGCCGCGTTCAGAGCATACGTGGCACACACCTCGAGCTTCTTGGCCTCCTTCTTGCGCTGGCGGGCCTCGTAGAGGAGGCGGTTCTTGATGATGCGCTCGACAATCTCCTCCGTCGTCAGCGTGTTGCCCGTCTTGACGATCTGCAGCATGTTCAGCTGCTTCGGGAGCTGATGGGGGGAAAACAAGAGCGATTACGGCACAGTCGCACTTTTGAACCTTCACCATAATGGCCAACATTAAACCCTCCGATTAATGCCGTGACCAATGGATCGCATCCCCACCTTGTACGGGTCCTCGCCGTTGGCGTCCGGCACGACCTTGGTCGATCCGTGCACGACCACATTGATCTTGAAGTGCTCAATGAGCTCCTTCGTGACCGAGTAGGGCGCGCCAATGACGACCTCGTCGACATACTGTTTGCGAGAAAAGCGAGTGAGACATTGGTGTTTCTGTGCTTGTGTATACGTGTGTGAGGGTGTACTTGTGATGGTGGCGGCGGATTGCGCACCTTGCAAGCGAGCACGCTGAGCACGCGCTCGTGGAGGTTCATGATCGGGTTGTTGTTGCCCTTGTACCGGTTCACCTCCTGCAACCGGTGTTGGGTCAGTGGAATGTGCGCAGTGGAGCGCGAAGCCCTTGCCCAGTGTTCGGGTGCAGTTCGGGAGGTAACACACGTAACCACCACTTGCTACCAACCTGGTCCGTGTGGAGGCCGACGATCACAAAGTCGCCGAACTTCCGGGCAGCCTCGAGGAGATCGACGTGGCCAGTGTCTACGCAGAAGTCAAGGGAAAACAATGCCGCAAATTCCAAACGAGATACGTAAACGAGATACGTAAACACGCGCACACAGGAAGCGCTCCAGGGATGGTGGATACGGAAGAGGTCGAATGTGCCGGGCACGTACACAATCTTGTCACCAGGCTGCACGCGCTCACATGTTAAGCACTGCTGTTCCAACATCGGGCAACGCCATATACATGCCACTGTTACCACACACACCTTCGGGTCCTTGCCCTCGGAGAACTGGACAATACGCTTCGACGTGGGGAGGTAGTGCGAGACTTGGGTGCCCTGCAGCACGCACAGACGCCCGTCAGCGAATACCGCCCGCACACTACCCCCGCACACAGACGGAATGGCCAATTGTAAACAATGCCGTCCAACCGCTGTCATGGACATTCGCCCCGGTTGGGTAAGGACGCAAAGTGAACGAGACCAGATTGCAACCTGACGCTCACAACGAGACACGCACGCCGATGACGCATCGGGCAAACCCTCACCTGCGACGCGGCGCCGATGGTCTTCGAGTCGAGGTTCGAGATGGGCCCTCCCTCCGACGTGGGCGTGAAGTGCGACTTGGTCAGCAGAAGCATGCGCCCAACCAGGTCGGTCGTCGAGATGCCCTCGGTGCGCTTGCACTCCCTGCACCGCACCGCGCATCAGACAGCGGCCACACGCGTGCCGACAACCGACAATCACAGCACGTGGGTCGACACAGACACAGTAATCGGTCGGGACCCGCACAAGTTCACGCACCGGTAGCGGCCCGCGTCCTTGACGGCCTGGTACGTGTCGATGCCGTCGGCGTTGGTCGTGATGTCGTCGCCGTGCACGCTGAAGTCGCAGTTGTACTTGTCCAGCGTCTCAATGGTCGTGTTGTACGGCGCGTCTTCGACGACCTCGTCGACCCACTTGCACGCGCGCACCATCTTGTAGCTGCGGGTACGTACATGAGCCACCGCAGCGCAAACACACGCACATACACGCACACACACACACACACACACACACACACACACACACACACACACGCGCACGCACGCACGTACACACACACACACACACACACACACACACACACACACACACACACACGCACGCACGCACGTACACGCACACATACACTCACGCACGCACGCACACGTACCGCTCCTGCTCGTTCATGACGGGCGGCCCCTTGTTCTTCGTGATCTCGGCGTCAGAGTGCACGCCGACCACCAGGCGATCCCCCATGAGGCGGGCCTGTCCATATGACTGCGTCAGTAATGACACAGACTCCCACAACACACACAGACACACGCGCTTTCACAGTATCTGCCGGCGAGACACGAAAGCAAGCCGACGCTCACCTGACGCAGCGAGTTGGCATGGCCGAAGTGCATCATGTCATAGCTGCACGGGTGGTGCTGTTTCAGCGACGCAAGCCCAGGCAACACAGGCGCCAAGATCACGCGCATACGCCACATGTGCGCGCACATACACAAACAGAGAGATCCGCTCTCACTGCAAGTGGACCAGAATCCTCGCTTGCATTGCGGAAGAGATTTAACTTTTGCCCTGCTACCCACCAGCCGTCGCACCAGACGCGAACGGGCTTGCGGCCGCTGTTGCTGCGCTGCCTGGAGTCCGTCATTTTCGAGCTGAAGAGAGTGGCAAGGGAAAGTGTGAGCCGGTTGATGCAGTCGATGGGACGACGCGACGTCACACACACGTTTGGTTGAAATTCAAAACTATGGGTTTAGGATACAAAAAGTGCCGCACCTCGCGTGTCCTGCGCCTCAGCACGAACAGCAGAAGATGGAAGAGAAGAAGGAAGAGTTCGTTGGCTGAGAACGCACCGCAGAAAAATGCGACGCACGCCGCACTCACACCCAGTCGGGCACACGCACTCACTCCGACCCCAACGCTCGCTCACAGCGGACAGTCGGACTCCGACCGGCGAATTAATTTGAGTCAATGGATTCAATATGTGCAAAATGGGCGACTCGTGTCAATTCATGACCGGTCATGACCTGTCGGGTGTGGTGACGTCTTTGTGACGACAGAACAGATTTGTTTTGGTTGAGAAAGAAGTCGTGAGCCTAAGACGGTTGCGCCAACCTTCGAGTTACGGCTGAGAGCCCGAGAAGCTGCACTCGGAACTCTCTTTTCTATTGCTGCATATACTTCACGCCCCTCTTCCCTGTTTCGTTTCACACTTTGCACGCTTGCCGTGAGAGGCAATCTCGACATTGATTGGGGCTCGGTCGTTGTGTGGCTGTGGCGCAAGGCGGCTCTGCGTGAGCGCCCGTTGCCATGGCGTCCGACGAGGAGACCAAGCACGTGAACTACATTCTGCTGGCTGAGTTCAACATTGACACGGGGAGCGGCCTCAGTCACCAGTACCCCGCGCCCACGGGGGCGGATCCCCAGTGAGTGTCTCATTGCGGACTGTACATCGTTGGCTGTAAATGCCGAGTCGCTCATGTCGAGGCACTCGAGCGACACGAGTTGCGCACTGTGCGTTGCATCTTTGGCTTGTGATGCTGAGTGACGCACACGACGTGTTCTTGCGGGCGTCTTATTGCGCACTGTGCGTTGCATCGTTGGCTTGTGTGGCCGAGTCGCTCACTCGAGCGACACGAGTTGCCCACTGTGCGTTGCTGAGTGACACACTTGCAGTGTCCTTGCTGGCGTGTCAGCGCGTACTGTGCGTTGCATTGTTGGCTTGAAGTGCCGAGTCGCTCATGTAGTGGCACGAGTTGCGCACTGTTGCGTTGCATCTTTGGCTTGTGATGCTGAGTGACACACTCGCAGTGTCCTTGCGGAGCTCATGTTGCCCGATGGCGCACACAAACGCGAGGAGGACTGGACGATATTCTTTCTCAACCAAGAGCCGCCCAATGTGCGTGAGCCTGAACTTCATGACAGCCGCGTATGTGCGAGTGCGCGCGTGCGCGGAAGTGCGGGAGCGAAGGGGATGGGGGGAAGAATGAGAGTGATGGCGCCGTGCTGTTTGTACGTTGCGTGCTCGAGTGACAGTTGGCTGATATTCGCAGGAGGATCGTAAGCCCGCGCCGTTCAACCGACAGAGCGTGCGTCGCACAGAACAGCAGCAGGCAGCGTGAGTAGCGGGGGGAGGGAGGCTTGTAGTGTACGCTCACGTGCTTTTAAACTGGCGCACTCGTCGGCAGAGAAGATCCTGCTGCGATGATTAGTTTGTGCTTACGGCTCCACTGTGTGCAGCGCTGCGGCGCCGGTGCTTGAGGCCTATTTATACGAGTTCACAGAAGCCAAGCAGGGTGCGTGCGCGAGTGCATTTTACTGGCTGTCGCGCGGTGTGTGTTTTTGACGGCTTGTGCGCAGCGTGGGATCAAGTGGACCCAAACCGGCTCAAAATCGTGCTCGAGCCCAACGCCATCGCAATCATGAACGGGGATGCGCTCGTCCGCAGAATGTGCGTACACCCCTCTTACTACAATGCTGTATTCGTGAACGCACAAGCCGCGCACACGCACTGTCCCGCAGACGTGCGTGGTTGCTGACACGTGGCGTTGTTGCAGCGGGAGGAGCGCCGAGCTGCAGCACCAGAGCATGGAGCCCATGTACCACTGCGTGATTGCCGGGGACGCCGCGTTTGGTGGGTCACTGTTGGCTGTGCTCTTGCGAAGGGCTGTGCGGTGGCCTGTTTGCGAGTTGTGCCTCGCGTCAGCCGATGTGTGTGTGTGTGTGTGTGTGTGTGTGTGCCGGGTGGTATACGTGTGCGTGCATGTGGGGTGGCGCGTTCTTCAGGAAAACGCAAGTTGTCTAATTTAATGATGAAATGGGCATTGTGCGTACGCCATAGGGTTTCGTTTTGCCGACGAGCAGTCTGAGCGACAGTTTGAAACGCACTGCGAGGACATGCGAGGTGCGTTTCGTGCGTGTGCGCCTGTGTGTGTCCTTGAGGTACCAGCGAAGCGCATGTCTATGCGGTGTTGCACTGACATGTGATTGCTCGCAGTGCCGGAGTCTGCCCTCCAGAAGAAGGAGGAGCCCAAGAAGGTGGGACCGCATGCGCCGAACCTTCGTTCATTGCGGGCGTGGTGGTGGCGGTGTCCCCCGGCGCACAGGCCACTCGCACATGCCCTTTCCTGTTGACCCTGCGGCTGTTACGCGCATCTCACACGCGCGTTGTGCGTGTGCAGGGAGAAAGTGACGAGGTGGCTGCCCCGGATGACAAGCCGCGGCCGTTTTTGTACTGCCTCAATCTCATTCGCAACAAGCTCACAGCCGAAGTGCGACGCGGCGCCGTCGTCAAGTCAATGGCCATTTGCACGCGACACAAGTTTATCCACGTGTACAAGGTGCGTGCGCCCCTGTTGCGTGCGTACAAGGACGCCCATGCAAGAGGCCCATGCCACACACGCGCACATAACGCACACCAATACACACACACGCACAGAAAATAGTCTGTATTGCTGTCGAGATACCCTGCTATCTCTCCACTCACACACACACATGGGAACACCGCAGCCGTTGCTTCTCCTCGCGCTGGACAGGTACTTTAAGAACCCCGACGTCAGCGTGCTCGCTGAGCTCTACGACGCGATCAACGCGATGGACCTCCGCGGCATGCCCGACCTCACTCAGAGCGAGCGCCAGATTCTGCGGACGAGCGGCGACAAGGACAAGCAGCTGTTCACGACGGCCGTCAACTACATGAAGATCAACATTCCCATCCGCTGCCCCATCGCTATGCTCGAGGACGAAGTTGGCGATGTGAGTGGCCGCGGGAGATACCGTGGAATGTGTGGCCGAACCCTCCTGCAATCACGCATGTTTTTCGCAACTACTGCTATTAGTGGCTCCATCGCGCCCGTATGTGTTAGTGTTGCGCTTCCTGTTCGCCTTCTGCGCTGACACCATGTTTTTCGCAAACGGCAGGCGTCCGTGGTGGCCCTCGTGAACAAGTTTGGTCTTGGCGTGATGACAATTTACAACGCGCTGCTCTCGGACAGGCGCATCATGTTCCTCGGTTACAACCGACCGTCGAACGAGGTGCGCATTGATCGGCCGTGTTACCCGACGTCCGCAGACTTCCTCCCTGATGCGGCAACGGGTAGCTTGCAAGCATCCCAATTCCTTACTGGACACTTCTGTGTGTTCGTCTTCCGTTTAATTTGAAAGCCTATGCCTTGCTCACACATTGCGCTTCGCCGGGCTACAGGTGGCGCAGTATGTCCTGAGCGCCTGCCAGCTTGTGTGCCCGCCACTCCGCGGCCTTATCAAGCGCGCTTTTCCATACACGAACCTCACGTACCTCAAGTTCCTCGAATTGTGAGTGCCTGTTGTCGATTGCAGTCCCCGCGTGTTTTGGCTTGAGTTTTGCGCCGATGCGCACGGCGTTCTGTCGAAGTTTTTTTCTTTTTGCTGTGTGTTGTTGATTCATCTGGTCTGCGCAGCCGGGGCTACATTGTGGGCGTGACGAACCCTGTGTTCAAGGAGAACTCGAACTGGTGGGACGTGCTGTGCGACATTGACACTGGCAAGGTGGTCGTCAATCCCAAAATCCCCGTGCCGGAAACGGTCAAGCACGCGGCGATGGACACGGAGTTCATGACGGAGGTATGCCCTGCAACCGCCTGTATTTGTGCTCATGTCTCACACACGTGCATGCTCTTTCCTGACAACGTACACACGTTCAGTCAGTTACATCTCCGCCCATGCTGTTTATGAGGCACTGAATGGCGCTTATGGCCGGCTGTTCTTGCCGCAGGTGCTCCACCGCATTGAGGCACACTATGGCGAAGACCACATACGGAAAATGTTCAACGACTACACGCAAAGGCACGTGCGCTGCTGTGGGAGTGGTCTGGTTTATGTTTAGTGCCTTCGTATGCGTGTGGTGGATGGAGTCTTGAGCTCATGAGTGTGCGTGTGTGCGTGTTTAGGATTGCGGAGATTGCGCTCGAGTACGCCGAGTTTGCCGACGACGCGAGCAAGCGCAAGGAAATCGACGCCAATTCGATGCGAATCGACGCGTGGAAGCGCACCATGACGTTCAAAACGTTTTCCGAGGTGCGCCTTCTGAGGCCGTCTTTATATCTTTTTTTGTATGCGCTTCACAGTGTATTGGGCAACCTCTCACGGGAATTTTGTGCAACCCTAGTGTGCGATTATCACATCCCTTATATGTACTTATTACTTAACCGACCTTCTCCCTTTCTGTCGCTCTCAGGACCGTAACAAGATGAAGGCGGCGCGCACCATCAAGACGTGCGACGCCGAGCGACACGTGGCGCGCCTCCGCGTGCGCAAGACGCTCTCTGCGCAGGAGATCTACTCTATTTACAAGGACTTTATCAACTCGATCACGACAGAGGAACAGCTCATGGAGGTGCGTGCAATAGTCACTAATCCAAACCATGGCCCCATAGCCGTCACTCGCTGCGTCGGCCTGCTGTGCGCCTTGTACGGTATGCGGCAACTTGAGTGTCCCTTTCTGCGCAGTTCCTGTCGTACCTTCCGGAAAACCAGGGCGGCCTCTACCCTGTCGCCGTCAGCCTGCTGCATCCCGCGGAGAACGTGCGCAAGGCGACGGCCGAGCTGTTCACGCGCCTCGCAAAGCTAAAGGTGCGCTGCACTGACATGCGCGTGTATTGTTGAGGCGTCTGCTTGGACTGACACTGGCCCTGTCGCAGACGGGGAGCGACTTTATTGGCGGCATGAACCCCTTCCTCCGTCTCGCCTACGAACGGAGCAAGGCCCTCCTCCAGGCACGCAAGTCATAAAGTGCGACTTAATGCGACATTTGACGAACACATTTCTGTTGTTGAATGGGCATGAGCAAACTGGCCAATGGCGCCCTGCTCAGTGCTACTCGTGCAACGAGCAACGGCATGTGACTCGACACACATGGCATCATCACAAACTAGGCGCCACGGCGCAAGAGGGCGCTCCCCTTGCCCCGTACGGCGCGCCAGCCCTTTAGTGCAGGCAGCAAACACACGCGCACGCCACGCCATCCCAAACTCAGAGGCGGATTCTCCGGCTGTCCTGGAAGAACGACCGGATGAAGTACACCTGCGCACGTGACGCGTCAGGGGGTGCACACGCATGCAGCGGCGACGCGAAGAATCGTAAAAAGAAGTCCCAACGCAAGAGAAGCGGAGGGAGCAGCGCGTGCATAAAGAAACGTTGCTTTGCGTAGAGGACACGTGACGGCGACCACAAAGCTGAGCCGGCTCTGCTGGAGTCTTGCGCCGGTCTCACCTGAATGACGGCGACAATGACGAGCACGACGCACTCGATGACCGAAAACCACGTCGTGCGGAAGAGGTTGTCCTCCGCCGTGTACATGTGCCTGCGAACGGAACAGCGCGTGGGAGGCGAACGCATATGGTTGAGCCCTTGCGCGCGGGACAAGTGCGAACAAGCCAACAACACTCCGCCCTACCCTTTCAGTCTCATAAAACGCGCGCTTACACACAGGAGTAACAACAATTACACGCTGTACGCTCTACATGCAGACAAATGCAGATACCGACCGGCTCATGCGGTGTTGGAAGTACGCCATGTCCTCGGCGACGTGGTTCATCTTCGCGCTGATGCGATCAACCGACATCTGCACGTTCGCAAACGACACGTCCGCGAGGTTGTCACGGGCGTCGGGAAAGTCTGACTCCCATTCGAACTCAACGCCTGCGTGACCACACAGGTGACACACACAACGTATACAAGCGAACACACACACACACACACACACACACACACACACACACACACACACACAATGCACGCGTCAGTGTCCGCTTCACATAGTTGCCCGCACAGTTCCCACACGCACCGGGCTTCAGACAGCGCAGTTCGAAGAAGACGCTCTTCTCGACCACCGTTGAGAAGGAATTGCTGAAGCACACGCGATACTGCCCCTCCGCCGTCACCTCGTGTGCGCTGGAGCCCTCACGCCCACGCAACTCGTGCGTGAGGAGGACGTCGCGCGGATCGTAAATCAGAAAGTCAATGTCAAGCTGTCCGCCCGCAAGCACCTGCAGAGTAAGACAAGCAGCTGCATGAGCACACGAAGGCGGGGAAATACGACACTTGGCCCTGTGAGATAGTCTGCAATCGGCAGTGTGCACTCGCGTGTGGATTACGCACGCGTGTTTGGTGTATGAGTGTGTGGTGTATGCGTACGAACAGATGCATTTCGCGCATCAGGGAACTGCTATTTTCTCCCCCCC
>CALSCQ010002685.1:27970-48829 GCA_943704525.1 Pigoraptor vietnamica | reverse complement strand
CCCAAAACCCTTCCCCCAGCCCCCTTCTTCTGATACGCTCACTTTTTTCACTTTCGATTGATCCGAACACTCCGCCCCGCTCCGCTGCCACCCTCGGGCTCTGCAACCGGCATACCATAAAAAGGCGCGCTCTAAATTTGAAGTAACAATGTTACACTAAGCGAGATCTCGTAAGTCCGCTTGCTGTTTAGCTCTCAGGCCGGC
Organism: Pigoraptor vietnamica; assembly: GCA_943704525.1. NCBI lineage: Eukaryota > Filasterea > Ministeriida > Capsasporidae > Pigoraptor > Pigoraptor vietnamica. The sequence continues at coordinate 48,625 of CALSCQ010002685.1, read as the reverse complement.
GTCAGCCCGTTTGGAAAAAGTTGCGCTGTGCGAATTGCGCCCCTTCGTTGTCGCACGCGCCTTCATTCGCGCTCTCACAGCCTCCAGTGGGTTCGTGCGTGGCTGGCTGTGGTTGATTCGGGCTCTCATGGGCGTGCTGTTGCCTGTTTAGTCCACGCGCGCGAACAGTCTCCTATTGTGGTCGCTTGAGCGGCAGCGCGTTGGCCATGTCGCAAAAGGGCGGCGTGCCATCCGCGCCCGCGCCGCCGCCTGCGCCGAAGGTGGACGCGAAAGATGCCGCGTTGCAGACGGTTGGTGGCAGCTGATTGCTGCAATTATAGTTTGGAATGTTGTCCGTGGTGCGTATGTCGGTGCACGATTTCGATGCTTTGATGTGGGTGTGTTGTCGGTGTGCTTGTTGGCATCATGCGTGTGTGCGTGTGTGCGTGTGTGCGTGTGTGCGTGTGTGCGTGTGTGTGCGTGTGTGCGTGTGTGCGTGTGCGTGGTGTGCGTGTGCGTGTGTGCGTGTTAGTGGGGTACACTGCAATTTGTAATGGTGCACTCAAATTAATCGCAAATCTCTTCAGGCTCGCAAGGGCTCCGTAACCGAGTCGCGAGATGCAACCGCACCAAAGGCGGATGCCAGTCGCACCAAAGATAAGACGGACAAAGTCGACACGGTGAAGGCGGAGAAGGTCGAGAAGGGAGAGCGCGGCGACAAGCGGGATAAAGCGCGCGACCGGTCCAAGTCCGATGCGGACAAGGGGCGGCGTCGCGGGGATGACGACGATCTCGACGAAGACGACGGGGACGTGGACATGGACGTCGACAACTTGGACCTCACGACGGACGACATTGACTTTGACGAGGTGGACGGGCACATCCGCGAGAACCTCGAGGATGACATACTGAAGGACGCGCTGGCGAAGGTGCGCGGGTGTGCGTGCTGTAAGGGGGACTGTGTGTGTGTGTGTGTGTGTGTGTGTGTGTGTGTGTGTGTGTGTGTGTGTGTGTGTGTGTGTGTGTGTGTGTGTGTGTGTGTGTGTGTGTGTGTGTGTGTCTGCGTGTACGTGTATGTTTGCGTGCGTGGGGTGGGTCTGTGCGTACAAAGGAGAGCGGTTGAGTGTGGGTGCTTGATCTAGCACTCCGTGGCCTTGAGGCGAATTGCATGCGTTGGGTCGCAGCTACCTCTCCGTCCACTGTCGACAACGCGTGCCTGTGATGGGGTCAATCAAACCTGTCTTGTTCGCTGTGGCGGCGTCGCTGATGACTCCATTTTCGCCACACAGGACGTGGACCTCCGCGTGTTTGCGCGCGAAATCCAGGCGGACCTTCGCAAGGTGGAGCGTGCGTCGATCCAGGACTACATCAACGAGGCCGGCAACATTGCGCGGCTGCACGCGCAAATCCACGTATGCGACCGCGTGCTGCAGACGATGGAGGAGATGCTGGGCGCGTTTCAGGAAGACCTCGGCAACATCAGCTCTGAGATACAGACGCTCCAGGACCAGTCGCTCTCGATGAACGTCAAGCTGAAGAATAGGAAGATTGTGCAGAACCGCTTGTCGTCCTTCCTCGAGCAGATTGCGCTGTCGCCGGAGCTCGTCGCGTCGATATGCGACGGCGAGGTGAACGACACGTACATTGACAATCTCGTGACGCTGAGCGAGAAGATTGCATTCGTGAAGCAGCACTCGGCCAGCCGTTCGCTCGCGTGCGAGGACGTCGAGCCAGAGTACGACAAGCTGCTCGCGAAGGTGCGTAAACGTGCTTTCCCCCCGTTTGTCCCCTTGCACACACACACACACACGCAGCCACTCACTCGGAGTTACAGTGGAGGTGGTTAGTGATTGGGGATGGTGCCTATGGTCGTGTGTACTGTGACACTCACCTGCGTCGTCGATATGCCGATTACACGCTGTGGGGGAATGTCCTTGACGCTGTGCTGTACGCAGGCGACGGACAAAGTGCGCGACTTTCTCGTCTCGCGCATCCACGCGCTGCGCAAGCCCATGGCCAACTACCAGGTGGCGCAGCAGAATTTGATCCGATTTCGCTACCTCAACCAGTTCATGATGGAGAGGAACCCCCAGATCGCCAAGGAGATCAGGTGCGTGCGCAATGTGAGCGCGTGTCTCTGTGTGTTGCGCGTGCGCGCGGTGTATGCTGCGTGTGCGCGTGCAGGTGTCTTGTGCGCCCGTGCGCTTGTGGCGTGGTGCAATTTCTGGTGCTGTGTGCTGTTGACATGGTGTCCATGCGTCCCTCATTCTTACTCTGACTCCCTGCCACGTGCGCAGACTGTCTTACGTTGAGACGACGAGCAAGATGTACTACTCTCTCTGCAAGCAGTACATGCAGAACGTCCTCAAGCTCCAGGTCGAGGAGGCGCCGGGGAAGGACGACCTGCTGGGCGTCGAGGAGGGGCTCAAGAAGGATATCCCCGCATGCGTCCTGTGACGTGTCTCATGTGTCTGTGTGCATCAACTGTTATAGTGCCCGAGTGCCTTGTTACGACAGCAGGCATGAGATTTCTATGCAATAACCAACGCGGTGTTTCGATTCGCAGGTTTTTTTTTTTTTTTTTTTTTTTTTTTTTTTTCGCTGTTCTGCGTTCCCCCGAAGGCGTCCTGCATTTCCCCTTGACTCGGCCGCACGCTTCTTCAGCTCGAAGCTCACGATGAAGAACAGCCGCGCGACGACCTTCACTCTCGGCGACCGCGGCTCTGTGCTTTCGGAGCTCGACAGTGCCGTCATTGTCCCCGCGGCCGCCAAGCAGCAGCAGCAGAAGTTTGCGTACGAGTCGCTCTTCCGCTGCATCCACTTTGTGCTCGTCGACAATGCCGCGTCGGAGGCGCAGTTCCTCCGCGACTTCTTCTACTGCCGCGGCAGCGAGCTGCAGGAGATATTCGACGCGATCTTCCAGCGGACGATCCAGGCGTACTTGGTAGGTGCCGGCCCGCTCTCTGCTGCATACCAGCGAGCGATGCGGTGCTGTTAGTTTTGTGCGCTTGGTGCGTGTCCGTGTGTGCGCGATGAGTGCGAACGAGGATGTGCATGTGTGGGACTATTACCACAAGCGCCGATTGTCTGAAGTGTTGTTATATGGCTTCCCGCCCTCGCAGAAACACGCGGAGGAGACGTTTGTCCTCTGCCACGACGCGATCGGCATGCTGCTGTGCATGCGCATACTCAACCACTACCGCGGGCGCCTCGCGAAGGACAAGATCAGCTGCCTCGACGAGTACTTTGACCGCGTCGGCAGCACGCTCATCTGGCCGCGCCTGAGGGCCGTCCTCGAGGCCAACTCGGACAGCCTGAGGAACGCCGACGTCCACCGCCTCGGGTCGCTCGACATTCACCCGCACTACGTGGGTGGCGCATCTTTGTCTGCTTGTGCTTGTACTGTTGAAAGTGTGCGCACTATGAGGGTGGCGCGTCTTGTCTGCTCGTGGTGTTGACAGTGTGTGCGGGCGAATGTAGCATGTGTCATGTGTACGCGCGCGTGCGTGTCTGCGTTTTATTGACGCAGTCGTTCACAGGTGACGCGCCGTTACGCCGAATTTGCGGCTGCGCTGGTCTTCATCAACGAGGGCTTCAACAACGCCGCCGTCGCGCAGTGCCTCGGGACGATGCGCAGCGAAATGGAGAACCTCATACTGCGAATGGCCGCCGAATTTCCCGCGCGAAAGGAGCAGCTCATCTTCCTCATCAACAACTACGACATTATCCTGTCGGTGCTACACGTGGGTCTCACACGCACGCGCTGTCACGTGCATGCACTGGTGGCCCGGCAGAGCGGCCCTTTCCCTCTGTTGCGCCGCATGGCAGTGTCACTCGTGCGCGGAGAAACCCGCACGTTATGCCATGGTCTCGGCTTGGTCTTATCGTGTGTGTATGCGTTTGCACTCCTCGACCCCTTCGCCGCTTTCTGACATCAACTCACACTGACCTCTCACCGCCATTTCTACTGCAGGAGCGGACGACGGGCGATGCGAAGGAGACGGAGATGTTCCAGGCGGTGCTCAACGCGCGCACGCAGGAGTACGTCGAGGAGGAACTCGCGCCGTACTTTGGCGGGATGATTGGCTTTGTGAAGGAGTGGGAGCCGCTGGTCGAGAAGAGCAAGGCGGACCAGGCCAAGTTTGACCAACGTGCGTGCACTGCTGACCCTGCCCGTCCCTCTCCGTCCCACTGCCCGTCCATCTCCCCCTGTCTCTCGAGTAGACGGTCACGTGCATGTGTCTCACTGATCCGACATCACTTCTCTCATTAACTGTTGTCGTGCACGAAACTTGATCGGACTATCCTCTTGGCTCGCGCTCACACCTGCACCTCCCTCCTGCCCCTCTGTCGCGACAGGCAAGCTCGAGCAAATTGTGCGCAACTTTGCGTCCGATTGGAAGAAGGCGATCGACGCGATCAACGGCGACATTACGCGGTCGTTCGACAACTTCAACAACGGGACGACGATTCGCCAGGCCGTGCTGACGCAGCTGATTGTGTACTACCAGCGCTTCCAGAATTTGATGGGACAGGCGCCGTTCAAGACGCTCCCGATCCGCAACGAGCTCATCAACATACACAACGTCATGGTGGAGGTCAAGAAGCACAAGGGGCCCATCTGAGGGCGAATACACGCCGTGTGCCATGCGTCGCCCGTCTGGTTCTCTCGCTCGTGTGCTAGTGGTGAAGAAGGACAGGTGCCTGTGCGTTTGTGCACGTGTGCGTGTGTGTGTGTGTGTGTTTGTGAGAGTGCGGTGCGTTTGTTATCTAGCAGTTTAGTCCTCGTGCTCAGTCCTCGTCCTCGCGAATTTCCTTGGCGATTTTCGTCCACTCCGCCCACTCGCGCGGAGACACATAGTCGTATCGGAGAATGAAGCCGTCCTTGGTGGAGCACAGCACGTGCCTGCGTGGGGGACGCGTGGCCATGCCACTCAGTGTCGTGTGTGCGCGCGTGCGTGTGGGCATACGCACTCTAGCAAAAGAGAGAGCGCACTGCTTTCACCCGCTCTCTCGCAACGCCAGTGCAAGACACGCACCTCAAGTCGCGCCCAAAGACGCACGCCGCAATGGTGCTCTTGAGCTTCTGGTGCCTCAGCGTCGCCACCTCCTTCCCCGTCCCGAGGTCGAGAATTGATACGATGCCCCGTTGTGCTCCAACGCACGCGTACTTGCCATCCACACTACAGCACCGAAAGGAGGACGAGAGTGGCAGCCATGCGATAAGCTGCGATAAGCCACAGAAGTACCATGCAGAAACAGCAATCGCAGAAGATAGCCGGCGCAAACGCACCTCACATCCGGGCGCATGTCCTCGGCGACGGCCTTTGCCAATACCTTTCGAATGACCTGCGAAAGCAAAGCCAAATCCGCTCTCAGTTATGCTCAATTCCTCAGTCACAACAGGCGCGCAGCACGACTCAACAGCGTGCGCCCTCTGAGTCACGCACCTTCCCCTCTGCGTCCCACAGCACAAACGTCGCCGCATTCTTGGACACGGTGTATCCGGCCGAGGTGAACTTGATGAAATCTGACAGATGGGAAGCATTGTCTCAATGTGCGGCGCGTACATCAAGGAGGTCCATTGCGACGCGGATCACGTACCAACAGTGCCGGTGTGCAGCTTGTGCGACGCAGCGGCGTCCGCAACCTTCAAGGGCTCCTTCGACAACGACCCCGCTTCGATCATGGCGTCCACGGAGAAGAGGTGCACGTGGCCCTTGGTGGTGCCGACGGCGAGTGTGTTGCCGGCCAAATCGAACGCCTGCGCGTGTGCGCGTGAGTGAGGGTGTGCGTGTGCGTGTGATATGAGTGTGCGCGTGAGTAAGTGTGAGAGTGTGACGGTGGCCGTGTGTAATTGGGTGGCATAGCGACGTATCGAGTCCATCGTCTCATGCCGCGCAATTGCGCGACCCACCACAGCCGACGCGTCCGCCACAGCGACGCGCGCGAGTGACCTGTCGGTCCCAACGCGATTCACATCCCACAGAATGGCCACGTCCTTCGACAGCGAGAGCACGTGACCGCAGCGCGCAGGGTTGGCGGCCACGGCGATGATGGCGCCTGAGGGTGGGGACATGCAATCGTGAGACAGTTGGACCAACTGACACCATGGGCGGTTGGCCAACGACTCCACTGTGGGCGTGCGGCAGAGATTGAAAAACAACAAACACACACACTCCGCGCACGGTGAAAGTGGGTCGGAATGGATGAAGAACAGCCAAGCGAGTGCGCAGTAGAATGAGTCAGCACACTGGAGGCACGCACACGCGCTCGCGTTGCACGCACGCACTCACTCTTGTGCCCCGTGAGTTCGCAGCGCTGTTCGCTGCGCGCGAGGCTGCATGCATGGAGGCTCCCTTCCGCGCCGCCCACGGCAAACACAGAGTCCCCTTTGGACGGCACCCACGCGCCCGCACACAGTGCCTGCCGCTGTGGTCACGTTTATTAGCAAGAAAACAAGGGGGAATTTATGTCATTTGGCAAGGAATGTGGGGCAGTTCGCACCTCTTCCTCGGGCACGTTGTCGTTTGTGAAGCTCGAGACAATATCAAGGTGATCGCCAACGTGTTCGTTGTCGTACACATTCGCCTGCCGTCGCAATTGGCACACATGGCCGGGTCAGTGGTGGGTGGAAGCGGCACGCACCGAGAGTGCATGCAGACACAAAGCGCACGTGTCTGTGTGTGTGTGTGTGTGAACGGGAGTGCGCAGTAGAAAAGGGCAGCGTCACATACAACACGCGCCACGACTCGGGAGCACAGTATGAGAGAATGCAACACTGGTTCGCACAATTCGCGATGACCAATGTGACGGCAACAAGCACGCGAGTGGCACGGCCGCGCAAACCCACCGCGTTCGCGCCCACGGCGAGCAGCATGTTCTCGCTGTTGTCGTCCACGCGGTTGAGCTCGAGATATGCCACGCGCTCGGAGTGGTTTTCGCGGACGATCTTCCTCAGGCGCATGTGTTTGAAGATGTCCGTCTGTGTGAACCCGGCGTCGTCCTTGGCGACATCCTCCGGTGCCTCGCTCGCATCGCCAGAGTGCTCGCTCACGTCTGCCGTGCAGCAACAAGCGCGCGCGTGGAAATTTAAGTCGCATGGAAAGCGACGGCTGTATGTGAGAGGCAAACGCAACACACGCTGCTGCAGAGGGTGAGAGCCACTCACCGGCAGCACCGGGTGCTTCGACCGCATCCTCGTTACCAAGCATTCTCGGACCTCAACAGCGACTACGACACAATGGCACTCCTTCAAGGATCACGCGCGGCTGCCCAATTGCGCGCCAACAGCAATATGATTAGAATGGAGAAACTGTGCGACTGACTCACGCCGTCGACTGTTCGCGCCCGTTTGAAAATTTGGCGCGAATGAAATGACGTTTTCATGACGTACAGGTGTCTTTAGGACAAAATGATGTCATAATTTTAAGTAGTTGTTTGATACTTAAATTTATGTGCATTCGATTCAAGTTTATTCCATAGTATGTAATTATCCGATAAGCACATATCGGAGTGCACAAATCCCCAAAAGTGCGCAAAGCATTCACACACACACACACACACACACACACACAGTGGTTGCCAACGGCCTGTTTCAAACAGACCATAAGCGCCTCCCGTGCCGAAGAAGCCTGGACTTCTCTTTTGCCACTGCACGCATTCGCGCTTTCGTATTGCGCTCAGAGAGCTTTAGGCTCAAAGGGATAGTGGTCACACCGTGCGGACAACGGGACGGAGCCGTCGGTGTGGACGGCATATCAAACAGCGGCAGGGGATGGCGGTCGAAGTCACGCGGGACATTAAGACTCCCTTTGACGCGATGGGATGGCGTGGCGGCTACAGGGCGGTTGTTGAGCGGGACGAGTGCGAGTACACGAGCTGTTACTGGTGGGTGGGCGACTAGGGGAGCTTATCTGGAATACGGCAGTGCTGCAGGCTTTGCGCAAGTGCGCACACGGCGCTGTGTGCATGTGCAACCCGTTGCAGTGAATTTGCACAGAGTGTTAGTTAGTGCCCGAGCACTCCTCGCCAACGTGCATGCGCGGAATGCTTGTTAAATCGTTCTTTTTAACTGTCGCAGTGAGGAGAACATCTACAAGCTATGCGAAGTCCTTCGTGCGCGCGGAGAGTCGCTTGCCGAGTGGAGCGTCGTGTTTATATCCAATCCGCGAAAGTCGGTGGGTCACTTGGGAGGGGACTCTCACGTGACGTTCACTAGGGCGGCCCCCATTGCTACACATGCTTCATGCTCACTTCCGTTCAACCCATCGTTGACCCTGACAACCCAAGGGCTTTCGCGGTCGCTGACGTGCGTTTGTGCGTGCAGGTTGCCATGTGGCATCAGCGCGCGGCGCGAGACGCGCACAACCCGGTTGTGTGGGTGGGTCACTGTGGCCGTTTGATTCACTTGCGATTGCGTCGTGAAGTTCTTCTGACTTGCCCCTCTTTTTTCTCCATGCGTAGGACTATCATGTTATTCTCCTTCACGTGAGGTGAGACGCAAAACTACGCATGTGTGTGTGCCTCTCCCTACGTCCATGTCACACACGTGGCCAGGCGACGCGCGTGTGTGGGCCGATTGGATGCCAACCGACTGCCTACCTTGTCCCGCAGGCCCAATGGCGCGTGGGTGTATGACTTCGACACGTGTCTCCCCTTCCCCTGCCCCCTGGAGGCGTACTTTATGCTCTCGTTTCGTGAGGACCTCAAAATCGACAAGCGCTTTCGAGGGTGGGTGCGCAGCTATTTCCCATTTATCTAAAGTCGAATAAGAACTCCCTAGTCTGACTCGTCCACGCGTTTTCCTTCCAGCGTGTTTCGCGTGGTCGGCGCAGAGCAATACCTGCGCACGTTTGCGTCTGACCGCTCGCACATGCGCGGCGCGGACGGCGAGTTTCAAAAGCCGCCGCCGCCGTACGCCCCCATTCGTTCACCGGACGCTGCGGACGCGATGAATCTCCCGCGCTTTTTTGACATGACGGACCACGACTTTGTTGGCGACGTCATCTCGATGCCCGTAATCCTCGGCCGGTTCGCGCGCGCGTAGAGGCTGTGTTCTATTCCTCTGTGTATAGTTCTCTGTTGTTTCGTTATTGTGGCAGAGTGTGTGAGGGTGGACCTCGCCACACGGCTGTCATTTGTATATATACGAAGCCGATACATGCGCGAACAATATGTAATAAAATTGCGACTTCTTTTTTTTTTTTTGGAGATAGTACCCGCCACTGAGTGCGGCGGTGTTCAGCAGAGGGTTCAAGCACACCACTCGGCGCAACGCCGGCCGAGAATTCCGACACGAAGTATGAAACGGTGCGGCGACTCCACAGGTACCGTTCACGCAGGGCGAGAAAGAGCAGGTTCGGTGCGCACTTGAGCCACCAGTGCATTGCCGTGAACGTCAAGATGCTGACGCACAGACCCACTGACTCGCTGACGTTGCGAGCTATAATTTGACTGAGTGTTTTTCGACATCATTGTGAACACGCCCTGCATACATCAGTACGGAGCACCTCATTTAATTGCCGGTTGACATCAACTTAAAATCGGCGATAGCCTTGACGACGTCCACTCCGAGACACCTTAACGCGTTGCGTCCATACTCATGGACGCCCTTATGAGAGTTGTGTGTGCGCATTGCGTCGAGTATCGCGGCAATCCCGCCCTCTTTCACGATCGTCGCCGTGTTGTCGACTTTCGCTGCGAGGCTCGACAGTGCCCTGCATCCCTGCCCCTGCACCCCAGCATGTACGGTGTGCGCGCGTATAGCGGCGACTATCAACGCAATCCCGCCCTCTTTCGCAATCGTCACCTTGTTGTCGCCGTTCGAAGCAAGGTTCGATAGCGCTCCACATCCTTGCTCCTGCACCCCAGCATGTATGGTGTGTGCGCGCATAGCGGCGACTATCGCCGCAATCCCGCCCTCCTTCGCAATCGTCACCTTGTTGTCGCCGTTCGAAGCGAGGTTCCACAGCGCAGCACATCCTTGCTCCTGCACCCCAGCATGTACGTTGTGTGCGCCCATAGCGGCCACTATCGCCGCAATCCCGCCCTCTTTCGATCGTCACCTTGTTGTCGACTTTTCCTGAGAGCTTCCACAGCGCCCTGCATCCCTCCTCCTGCACGACAGCGCGTCCCACGTGACATCGCATCGCGGACGTAATGATACGAACGTCATCAGCAGTAATGCTATCCATGACTATCACCGGCGTGATGCACACAAGGCAGCGCCCACAACGTCGGGATCCCGTGACGCGTGAATGATCGCAACCACTTCCCTCCTGGCCCGCGCATTTCGTGCATCGAACGCAGAGGTGACCTTCAAGAGGAGCGCATCGCCGAGTGAGAGCGGCGGCATCGACCAGTAGTCCGCAAGTGCATCGTTCAGCCGCGAGAGAGTCACCATCTTCTCCCCCTCGTGCAAGAGAAGCCACCACACCTCGTCCACCCGAGGCCACTCGGACACGGCGCACGCCCAAAATCCGCGCCAATTCCATTCGGCAGCGTTCATGTCGTGAAAATCCCGCCAAAAATTGCGCGCGCCTTCGCGCGAGCAAGACTCGTCCAGGACGCCGCTCTCAGCGAACCTCTCTCGCGCAACTTTCGCCACAATGCGCTGCGAAGGATCGCGGGTAACAAGACGCTCCAGCACAAACTGGACGTCAGCGTTCGGGAGGCTTGGTATAAGAGGGAACCGTGTCCCTTTCGCGTGGAATGCACGCACAGCCGCACGATCACCGCCCGCGAGCGGCACGATCGACAGACGAAGCACCTCGAGCATGGTCAGGCCCAACGAGTACGCGTCCGTTTGCACACTGAAGCGCACCTCCTGCCCCTTGTCGAACGCAGCGAACACCTCCGGCGCCATGTACGGAAACGAGCCCTTCGGTCGGTCCCACGCGTACGTCTTCGACGCGTCGCACCCAATGACCATCGCGAGCCCAAAGTCGCACAGCTTGAACCGCCCGTCGCTTCCGCGCATAATGTTGTCGGGCTTGATGTCGCCGTGCACAATCCCGCGCGCAGCAAGGTACGCGAGCGCGTCCACATCGACGCCAAGAGGTGGGAAAAGTGATCATGTCACGCGCCCTCCCACGGCAGACGGAGGAACAGGTTCTCGCCGCTGACCAGCACTTCCTCGATGACGTCCCGCAGCGATCCACCCGCGCAGAATTCGAGGAGGAGCACGTACGACGACGAGAGCAGTTCGTGCACATCCCAGTGGCCCTCGCAGAGCACAATGTGGTGGTGCGCAATGTCCGTCTGCAGCAGCGCCTCTCTTTCGACGTCCTCGCGACGCACGTTGCCCCTCAACGCGATGCTCTTCAGCGCAAACACCTTGTCGTCCGATTTTCGCTTCACGCGCCATACGTCGCCGAAACCTCCTGCGCCCAACTTCTCCTCGCGGTCAAAGTCGTCCATTGTGAACGTCCTTCTTCGCGCGAGTTTCTCTTCCAACGCAGCAGCATAAGTACTTCTGCCACGGGTTGTAGGCACTGTGTTGATGTGCGCGATAACCCGGCGGTGACAAAGCCGTGGGACTGATGACGTCACGGCTTGGCGTGCGTCATAAAGGCCAGCAAGGTGTGGACCTCTGTCGTAAAGGCACAACGACTGCGAAACGACTGAGAGGAGCGCAAAGCAGAGTACCGCCAACGCCTGAGCAACCGCTGCCATGTGTCACTATCCCCCGCCTCCCCACCGCGGCCCGCGTGTCGGCGGACTGATTGTGGGTGGAGCTTTATTCGCTGTAGAGAGAGATGCATACTTGGTGCAGACAGTGCGCCTTTGCTTACGCGTTCTTGTCGATGTAGGTCGGGTTTGCCGCTGGGACGGCCATCGGCATCTATCTCGCACAAAACTATCAGGCGAGCATTTTGTCCGAGTTTATTCGCGTGTGCACGCCTAGAATGAGTGCGTGCTTTGTTTGCTTGCGTGTATCTGTGTCTGTGTGCGTGAGTGTGTGAATTGTGTGATGTTTGTGTGAGTGTGAGTGTGAGTGTGAGTGTGAGTGTAAATGTGTGTGTGCGTTTACGCATATGGGCGTTTAAGGGACAGTGAGTCCCGATAAGTTCGCCTGTGGCGCGTGAGTCTATTTTGCTTGAGCTCAACAGTTGGCGTTTGGCTATTGCTGTCATGCAGGTGCCCAACATCAACGGGCTTGCTGCCGCACTCGTCGAAAAATTCAAGCAGCTGGAAGAGGGCAGCCGAAGGAACAAGTGATCGAACTCTCCCGCGCGTTTTTGCCTCTGTTTTCTGTGTCTCTTTCTGTGTAGTCCGCGGCAGGTTCGCGGCGCTAGTCCTTTCCCCAATGTACAAACGCCTTTTCTATATCGCGCACACGCAGGCATCAACGCACGCACACACAAACGCACGCGCCGCACGCTTCGCCTCAAAACACAACACCGCCCCCAGAGACCTCGTTTATCTGCGCACAAGGCACAGTGTCAAATCGCCGCCAAATGCCAACAAGCAAAACACGCACACAACAACAACAACTGCGATATGTGTCTCTCACACGTCCGCGACATTTGCAAGCGGCAACGCACCTTCGCAAAGTCGCGGAATGCGAGCCAGTCGGACGCGGCTGTTGGGAGGAGGCCGAGTGTGGAGCACTTGTAGAGGGCCATCGCAATGCCCGCGCAGTTGCAGAGGACAAACACGAGCTTCTGCGGGGCGAGCGGAAGACCCTCGAACTTGGCGAAGGCTGCGGAATAGGATCATCGGTGGCAGTGTGAGAATGTGCTCGTGCTATAGCTGAGGGTATAATACTGCTACGTCGGCTGCCCTGCGACACTTCAAAAGATCCGCCTTCGCATGCACTAAGGGTTGCACGGACAACACGGGCGCACGCGGCGTACCCTGATTGACGCCGAGGATGGCCTTGATCGGGTTGAAGAACATCATGAAGGTAATCATGATGCTGAAAATGTGCACGGTGCTGCCAGCCATGTACATCATGAAGGCGTTCATCGGCAGCGACTTGCCGGGACTCACGGCAACCTCCCACGCTTTCTGCGCGTGTCACGCACACTCTCGTTCAGCCGGGTTTTCCGATGACCTGCACGCCCCTATGTGCATGCGGCCGACAAACCACGAGCTGCCATTTCGCGCTCGAAAGAAAGCGTACAGATGGGATCGCTAATGTGCAACTTAGAATAACGCACCTTGAGCTTCAGAACATCGCTTGCTTCCTGGACCACCCGAACATTCACTTGCGACTCCTGCTAGAAAAAAAAGAATTAGCAAAGTGCACGAAGACACGAGACCAAAGGGGTACAGGAGCGAGGATAGCACTGGCAAAGCAACCGCTCATCCAACAAGGGGCATCTGAAGGCTCGCTCACCTTATCGGCACCACGACGAGAAAATCCAGGCGGCTCGGCGAGTGTGGCGGCATCCCTGCGCAAATCCAGTGAGCCACGTCACGCACACATGCAACGCACACGTGCGAGTGATTTCGCTCACCTGCCAGCCACTCCGCTCAGATCCACTGCCCATTGGGGCCTCCGCCGATATGTTGCCATGCTTCCGAAATACCCTTTTAGCCGCACCAAGGCCCTTGTGCGGCAAAGCTTTGCTCTTTTGTAAAAAACTCGAAGCAAGGAGGACCGACAGCCGAGTATTCGGCTTGTTCGGGCGTTACTGTTGTGCACGTGAGGCTCTCACGTGATAAAAATGGAGGGAGTAAACTCCACAAAATCCCGGTTTCCACGTGCGTTGGTTCAAATTTTCTGGGATTTTTTCCCTGGGGCCTAATGGCGCGAAGTGGGCCTGTCAGCTGTTGGAAAATCAGACGCATTTAACCGCGTTCTTTTCGTGCGTTTTTGTGCGTGTTTCGTTTGTGTGCGTGGTCTTCGTGCGCGCGCGTTGTGCCCGTGTTTGTTGTGTGTTTGTGAGAATGGAAGTCGCGCCTGCTGCCGCCGCCCCGGCCGCCGCCACCACCAACGGCGAGGGTCTGACGAAAGATGCGGACGCCATCAAGCTCTTTGTTGGCCAGATTCCCCGCACGCTCGACGAGCAGGGCCTCCGCAGCATCTTCGAGGAGTTTGGCCGCGTGTTTGAGCTGACCATTCTCAAGGATCGCCACACGGGCATGCACAAGGGTAATGCCCCGTTTCGCCGCACATATCAGCACGTGCGTGTGGTCGCCGCTTGTCTCAAAAGCAACGGCGTGTCTCTGGTTTCTCGACAGGGTGCGGCTTCCTGACCTTCTGCACGCGCATGAGTGCGCTCCAAGCGATGGACGCGCTGCACGAAAAAAAGACGCTTCCAGGGGTGAGCGAGGCGTAACGGAGGTAGTTGGCCGGAAAGCCGTTGTTGACATTTTGCTGTCGTAATCAGATGAGCCATCCGATGCAAGTGAAGCCCGCCGATAGCGAAGAGAAGGCCGGTGGGTGTGCGTTACTTGAGGTCAAAACGATAAGCCCTTCGTAATTTGCGTGTGTTAACGGCGTTGCGTTTGACTCTCGTGCAGAGAATCGCAAGCTCTTTATTGGAATGATTCCCAAGACGCTGGGCGAGGAGGACCTCCGCAAGATGTTTGAGCCGTTTGGGGAGATCGAAGACGTGACTGTGCTCCGCATGCACGACGGCACGAGCAAGGGCTGCGCCTTCCTCAAGTTTTCGCGGAGGGAGAGCGCCATGGCGGCCATCAACGCCCTCAACGCGCGCACCACGCTCGAGGTGAGTTAACGTCGCGCTTTGTCCAGTGCGGACTATGCATTGTTCTTACGATCACTTTGCTGTTACGTCCACCCAACAGGGCTCGACGCAGCCGCTCGTCGTGAAGTTTGCGGACACGGAGAAGGAAAAGATGCAGAAGAAGATGACGCGCCCTCCGATGGGATTTCCGATGGGCGGCTACCCCTACCAGCAGTACCCGGGCTTCTACCCGCCCTTCCCTGGCGCTGGCGCCATGGGCATGGACCCGATGTACGGCGGACCCAGGCCGTTTGCCGGTGCGCCTCGAGTGTCTGTTGTCTGCTTTATTTCAAATTCTCATGTTGCGTGCGTGCTTGTGTGTGTATGTGCGTGTGTGTGTATGTGCGTGTGTGTGTGTGCGTGCGTGCGTGTGTGCGTGTGCCTGCGTGACGACTGTGTTGCCTTTTTGGAGCACGTCTCATCGCGTTCTACTTCTCTCGCACCAGGTGGTTATCCGGCCCCGTACGGCGGTTTCCCCGGTGGCCAGGGGCGCGCGCAGGGTGAGTCGTCCTTCATCCTGACTCTCCATTTCGCTTGTCGGTACACTGTTACTGACATTCCTTGTATTGCGTGCAGGGGGTGCCGGTGTCACGGAGGCTGCCGGTCCCGAGGGCGCAAACCTCTTCATCTACCACCTTCCCCCCGAGTTTCTCGACAACGACCTCGCGGCGACCTTTGCGCCGTTTGGCAACGTCATTTCGGCGAAGGTCTTTATTGACCGCCTCACGGGCCAGAGCAAGTGCTTCGGTACGTTGTCACTTCCAATGTCCGTGTTGTCGTGTTTTTTTCGTGTGTGTTTTGGCTCTCCGTCTGACACTTATTATTCGGCCCGTCAGGCTTTGTGAGCTACGACAACCCAGGGTCTGCCGCGGCCGCTATTCAGGCGATGAACGGCTTCCAGATTGGGAACAAGCGCTTGAAGGTCCAGCACAAGCGTCCTCGCGACGCGTCTCGGCCCTACTGAGGTGAGAATTTCCCCTCTTGCTTTCGTTTGTGTCTGTCCCTGTGGCTCACATTTTGTGTGGGCGTCGTGTTTGACGGTGTGGCAGGTCGTCGTCTGACTGTGAGTTTGGAGTGGTCGTGTCGTTCCAAGAAGTTTCGGACTGTGCTGTCAAGTGGTGAATGGGCTCGTCGAAAGGGAGAAATGCGTCATCTCGTGGCCGTTTCTTGTCGTTCGTTTCGAGCTGTCGCGTCCTTGTCTGCCTCAGCGTTGATCGTTGGGGAGTGTAAAGAGAAGACCCGTGTCCTTTTCTGCTTTGTGCGTGCGCGTGCGCGGCGCCTGGCTTTGCGTGCCCAAGAAATTCAAAATTTTGCCCTTCAGTCCTCTTGCATTTTGCATCACGCTGACTTTTCTTCCTCTTTCTACTGACAAGGTCTGACAAGCTGCAGCATGTTCGACGTCCGTTGGGAGTTCGCGCGATTCGCAGTTCAGTTGATGTGCGAATTTGTCACAATTTGCCCTGTTGCTGTGGAAGCGACAATGAAAGTTGTGAAACACGGCACGTGCCCTCAGCGGACACTATTGGAACACAAAGCTACTATATCGGCCTTTTCAATGACAACAGGCCCGTTCATACTGCGAAAGAATTCGCTGCATAATGCAATACTCATGTTCGCTGATAAGTCGAATGGCCCGCCCACCATTTTTCCATAGGAGTAACGGCACGCAATTTGGACACAGTCACAAAAATACGAACAAATTGGAGCCAATTCAAATTAACGAGTCCCCACGTGCCTGCGGTGAGTCAGCCACTTTTTCACACTGTCCCGTCGAGGCGGAAACACCCACGAAAACCGGAAATCCACTCGGCTCGACATTTAAAATCGAGCGCGCTGTCTTCTTCACCGTACAACGGGCGCTGTTGCTCTCTCCCAGGGTCCAGAGTGCTCTCATACGCGCCCTCTCTCTCGTTCGCTTGAATTTGACGGTGTTGAGCCGCCGAACTTTGGCTGAAAATGGCGACGACGCGGACGTTCAGCTTTCGCAATTCCAAGGACAAGATCGTCGGCCTCTACCTCGGTGGGCGACTGTGCCCTGTGGTCGCTTGCAGGACGACTTCCCCTCCTCTTATTTTTTTTTTTCTTTTTTGCGAGGGACTGTTCATATGTACACGTGATTCCCTTGTCTCTAATGCTCGTGCGCAATTGTTGTATGTAGGGAGCCGGACCATCTACGACTTCCCCAACCAGACCGTCGAGCCCATCGAGGGTGTCGTGAAGATCAACGACCCCGCCTCCCTGGAGGGCAAGGGTGGGTTCTTTTATATTTGTGTTTTTCTTTTTGTTTGGCTTTCCCCAGTTTCAGCACGACACAAACGCGCAAAAGTGCTCACCGAACATTGCCGCGACGCAGTGCTCTATGCGCGCGTGACCTGCGACTACATTTTCGAGGATCAGGACTGGGAGATCCACCGCGAGACGCTCTATGAGCGCGTGCTGACGCTGTACCCGTCGGCGTCGGAGGAGTGCCAGCCCAATGGCGCCCAGCGCGCGCTGATGAAGAAGATCGGCGACAAGTGCTTTCCGTTCCTCGTCACGCTTCCCCACAACTCGCCCGCGTCGGTGATTCTCAAGCCCGAGATGTACTACGAGGGCCACCAGATTGGCATCACGTGGACCGTGAGCGCGTACCTCATGAGCGGCAGCCTCGGCTCCAAGTCGAGCGTCGTGAACCTTCCCTTCCAGAAGGTCAACTTCATCCCTCTCGTCAAGGACATGCCCGCGCCGGCGGCGGAGAACACCAAGTCGTTCATGTTTGACTCTCAGCGCCCGCTGCGCCTGCGCGCGAGCCTCGAGAAGGACGTGTTCACGCACGGCGAGCCCATTGTCGTCAAGGTGGACATTGAGAACATGAGCAAGAAGGAGGTGTACGCGATCAAGGTGTCCGTCAAGCAGATTGCCGAGATCCGCATCGGCAACAAGAAGGAGAAGCTCAAGAGCCAGGTGAGGGCCGCTCTTGTCACGTCCTTCTGCTGCTCATTATGGCGGAGAGCGCGATGGCTGATTTGTATTTGTCGCAGGTCGCCCTGCTCGAGTCGACGCGCGGATGCCCGATCAAGAAGCACGACACATTCATCTATTCGTACAGGTACGTGATTCACTGCTTGCGGCTTTCGTGTGCGCCCACTCTCACGGGTCTCTCGTGCGGTTGCTGGATGGGTGTGTTACTCACGAGTTACTCGCCTGCAGCGTCGTGCCGAAGGTGATGGCGCAGGAGACGCACCACGTTGCGCAGGAGATGAAGCTCAACATGGCCGACGCCTCGCGCCTCGCTGCGTCCACGCGCCTCACGCACTCGCGGAATGACGAGGGCTCTGGCGTCACGATTTCGTACTACCTCAACGTGCACGCTGTCGTCGCTATGGGCGCGGATCTCATCACGAAGATCCCCTTCACGGTGTCGTACCCCGAGCCCCCGAGTGAGTATGCCAGTTGTGCTCGTTTGAGTCTGTTTGCAATGCCTTCATCGCATGCGTTTGCCCAGGGGATTAGGGGTCGAGGCAGCGTTTGCTGATCTCTCTCTCTCTTTGTTTGCAGAGCCCGTGCCCAAGGAGACGAAGCCGCGCTCCGAGTCGCAGTCGCAGTCGGCCGCGCCCGCCGCCCACAAGGAACCCGAGGTCGACCTCCTCATCGACTTTGATTCGGACCCCCTCCCGACGCAGCCGGCGCTCGTCCCCGCGCCCGGCCACGGCTCCGTGGGCGAGCCGAACAGCATTGACGCGGCCGTTGCGGCCATCCGCGGCGTGGACCGCGAGCTGCTCCGCGCCCAGTCGCTCGCGGCGAACGGCCAGTTGGACATGTTCCCGACGGCGTCTTCGGACGGCGTTGGCACCGATGTCCCTCGCTTTGTGCTCAGCACGAAGCAAGCGGGCGGTGCCATTGGCCGCCTCCTCGCCGACGCGAGCCAACTGCGCACCAACGACCCGCAGACGGCCGCCGTCCTCACGGCGAGCGCCATTGCGTGCGTGGGCGCCCTGCGTTCCCTCGCGGACACGGCCGTGGCGATTGCCAAGGCTGTGACGGACGACACGCCCCAGCAGGACCTGTTCAACTCTGTCCACGACATTCTCACCAAGGCCGCGCTCATGCTCGAGTCGGCCAAGGCGCACGCCACGGCCCCGTCCGTCGAGCGCCGCTCTGAGCTTGCCTCGCTGGGCGAGTACCTCTCGCAGGCCTTCCCCGCGCTCATCAACGCGCTGCCCGGTCCCCGCGAGTGCGTGTACAGCTGCGACACGATTGCCACGTGCACGTCGCACCTGGACTCGACCTTCCGCATGCCTGTGAAGGGCGACCTTGCGCCCGCCGTCGACGCGCTCCACTTCCACGCGCAGGCGCTGTCGGAGGCTTTCAAGGCGGTCGGACAGGCTGCGCTGGGCCCCACGGCCATGAGCCAGGTGCGTGCCGTTGCTTGCCGCTGTGTGTGTGGTCTTGTCTGTGAAGGGCTCGTCTGTTGACGCAAGTATCAAATTTGTGCAGCTTGCGCAAGCCGCGCGCAACTATGAGGCGGCCATCCCGAAGGTCATTGGGTCGGGCCAGAACGTCGTCATTGCCATCTCGGATCCCGAGCAGCGCAAGCAGGTGGGGCTCGCAGTGAATCGTCGGTGACTGTATATGTGGGGATGATAGTAGATCACTTTGATGAGGGGATGTGTGGCGCTGGTACATTGCCATGTGCGCTGGTACATTGCCATGTGCGCTGGTACATTGCCACGTGCGCTGGTACATGGCCACGTGCGCTGGTACATTGCCACGTGCGCGTGTGTATGGCGCCGCGTGCCTTGCTTTGACGGGCGCTTGCTTACTTCCCCTCTCTGCGCCTGCAGGTGATTGCTCTCCTCAAGGCCGTCGGCCAGACGAGCATCAACCTCCTCAACGTGGCCAAGGCGACGATCATCGAGCCCTCGGCGGAGAACCGCCACCACCTCGAGGTCGCCGGGTCGGCTGTTGTCGAGTCGATGCGCGCCATTCTCGGCATCACGCACCACCTCAAGCAGCACTGGGCCTCCCCCGCTGCCGCCGCCGCCAAGTACGTGCCCGTGCATTTCCGTGTCTGGTCTTTGCACACAGTTACTTCGTGAATGACACATGCGGCTTGGTCTGCTGCCAGTTTAAGTTTGGCGTGCACACACCATAGCTAACGCATCCATAATATTGCTCTTTGCCGTCGACCAGGCCCCAGGCCGTTCCCGAGGCCCTCGCGCGCATCAAGGCGGAGCCTGCGCGCCGCGACTCGTTCGAGGACTTTATCCAGGCGCGCGCTGGTGCCGCCGCGCCCGCGCCGACCGTGTCGGACCACTCTTCTGGTAAGCAGCAGCTACCTCTATGTGCTCGGACGTGCACAAGTGCGCCTGCTTTTTTTCTCACGCACGTTCCTCGTGTGTGCGCCCGCAGAGCTGTCGAAGCAGTACGCCGATGCCGACGCGAAGCTCGCGAGCGCCAAGCGGAAGGTGGACCTCGTCCGCAAGAGCCTCATCGACTCGCGCAACAAGCCTCGCCGCCGCTCGATCATTGTCAACCAGCCGATCCTCCCTGGCCAGACGACCGTCCTCGACACGATGCTCCCGATCGTCAACGCCGTCTCGAACCTCATCGGCCACGCGCGCCGCCGCGTCAACGAGCTCGGCCTTCTCGGCCAGGCGTTCCACGCCGCGAACGCAGAGCACCTGCGCAAGGACAAGTCGTGGTCGGAGGGCCTCGCGAAGAGCGCGACGGACCTCAGCGCGACGGTGGCGACCCTCGTGCTCACGGCCGACAATGTCAGCAACGGCGAGGAGGATGTCGCCGCGCTCGTGCAGGCCGCGCAGGACGTCGCCTCGTCGGCCGCCGACCTGGTGAGTGCGCGCTTGATGTGCAGCAATGGAGTGCAAGCGATCTCTCGTCTTAGACGTGCTCTTTTTTTCCCCTTTCTCTCTCTCTCTCTCTCTCTCTCTCTCTCTCTCTCTCTCTCTCTCTCTCTCTCTCTCTCTCTCTCTCT
>CALSCQ010002685.1:0-27961 GCA_943704525.1 Pigoraptor vietnamica | reverse complement strand
CCCCCCCCCCCCCCCCCCCTCTTTTGGTCTTTGTTGCCATGGGCTGACATTCGTCGGTGTGTTGCGGTGCAGGTCATCGCGTCCCAGGTCCAGGAGGCCGTGAGCTCGGACTCTCAGCACGACGTCGAGGTTGCCTCGCGCTCCGTGCACCAGGCCGCCGACAACCTCGCGTCGGCCGTGGACGCGGCCGTGCGCATCCGCAGCCAGGAGAAGGCGGCGGGTGGCGCCGGTGCTGCGACGGCCCCCGAGCTCGAGCGTGAGCTGACGGCCATGAAGCTCGAGGAGGAGGTCAACAACGCGCAGCGCAAGAAGTTTGCCGCGCGCCGCGGTTCGGCTTGGGAGTACTAGAAGCGCGTGCGCGTGTGCGTTTGTCACATACCCTATTGCGGGGACGCTGATTCAATGAAGAGAGCGTGCGTTAGCTTGGTTTAATTCCTTTGGAATCCATCGGAGACGCGATGCGCACGCGCGACAGCAGCGACGCAAACAGAAAAAGGAGGGAAAACGGAAACGCCAAACCCGAAATGGCTCGCCTGCAGGCCGCACAAGCGCTCGCAGACGGCAACAACGCGACAAACGCAGTAGCCGCGACACTGTGGCAAACCTCTCACATAATTACAAATGGCCAGCAACGAACGTGAGGTGCGCGCATGCGGATGGCTCAGTTGTGCGCCGTCTGGTTGAATCCAAGGCGCCTGCGCGTGTCCACCGACGCGTTGTGCCGCACGGGCAACTTCTTCGTCTCGGCAGCCTTGCGCATGGGGATCGTGTTGCGACCGGCGGCCTCCCACTCGGCGATGACGGCGCGCGCGTACTCCTGGAACTGCTCCTCCTCGCTCTGCACCTTGTCCGCGAGGAACTTGTCGAACGCCAGGCGGTCCTGCTGCTCCTTGTCCACGGTGCTCTTGCGAAAGTCCTGCAGACAAACAAGGGCACGCCACGTGTCGTGTGAGAAAGTGAAGGCCAAGAGACCATGTACGCGCGCACGCAATGCACGCTGATAAGAACGCGTGCGAACAACATTACTCTCACGACGCGCCATGCACGCACCATCTGGCCTTCGTAGAACCGCTGCAGATCGCGGCCATTCTCCAGGTTCCGCACGCGGCGCGCCTCCTCGTCACGGCGCATGTTCTCCCAGTCTTTCCGGAGCTCCGCGAGCGTCTGCTGGTCGGCCTCAATCTGCCTGCGACGCTCCTCCTCGTGCTCCTTCATCTGCGCAATCAATCGTCCACAATGTACATGTCAGCGTCGCCGCTCCCACAGCGCCGAAACCCACGACGACACAAGCGACGGCAAACGCACCGTGTGCCTCATGTGCTCCGTGATGGCCTCAATGTCGCGCTGGCGCTTCTCCTGGTCCGCCTTCTCGCGGGCGGCGCGGCGAGCCTCGGCCTCGGCGGCATTCGATTCGAGGCGCGCCTCCTCTTCCGCCTTCCGCGTGTTCATGAGCGCCGTCTGGTGGTCCAGAATGCGCTGCTTGAACGCTTGCCGGGCCCTGCGCACGAGCGCGTCAACAGTGTCACTTTGTGCGGACGACGACACCTGAATTGGCCTCGGCAAGACAAATACACACACACCACACAGACCACACATACACGGATTCTGTTTCAGCACCCACCGGTCGCGCTCCTCGTCACGCATCTTGCGAATGCGCAACAGCCGCTCCTTGCCCGCGTGGTACTCCTTCAGGCGCGCCGCTTCCGCCTCCGCCTGCCGCATGTGCTCCTCCTCCTCGTTCTGCGCAAAGCAAGCAACACGCGTCAGAAGCAGTGCATGGGTGTGCCATGTGAAGGGGCACCGTAACAGGTCCAACGTAACGGCCAACTCGACCATTCCCAAACGGCAAACGACGAACAAGGCGGCCACTGACTCGAGTTCAGGCCGCACGCCGCAGACTTGAGAACAACCAACGGCGATGGCACTACCTCACACAAGGCAACCCACAAATCCTAACCCCAACCCCAACCCCAACCCACGACCACCCACCAGCTTAAGCTGCTTCATGCGCAGGCTCTCCTCGTGGAGCTCGATCGCCTTCTGCCGCCGCTGAGCCTGGAGTTGCGCCTGCTCCGCGCGGTACTCGTCGACGTCCTTCAGCACGCGCTCGCCCTCCTGCTGCGCCGCCTGCCGCGCCTTGCAGTCCGACTCGCAGTGCTCCCCAATCTGCGACTTGAGAAAGTCGGCCACCGTCATGTTGCGCTCGCGGCGGGTCGCGAGATCCCGCTCGTCCTTCGTCAGCTCTGCCTCCGTCTGTGCATCAATCGCAGCGCGCTCCTCCAGCGTGCGCCGCTTGTCACGCGATGACCGCTGACGCAGCTGTTCCATCTGCGCGTCCCTCTCCGCCAGCACTTCGCTGAGCACGACGGCAGAGTGGAGCTGCCGCACGCGGTCGACCTGGCTGTACTGCAGGCGCTTGGCGCGCTCAATGGCCTCGCGCCGCTTCTCCGATTGGATGCGCGCCTCCTCAATGTCGATCTTCACGCGCTCGGCCTGAGACGAAACAGTGCTCGGCGCGTGAGACGACGATACAGCGAACACGTGCAGGCCATGTAATGACGCGATAGCGCAAACCCGAGTCGTGCCATTTGCGGTGAGACATGCGCACGAGTACGGCGTGTGCAAATTCAGTCCACACGTGCAATCAGTCCACCCACCTCCTCCCTCGCGAACCGCTCCTCGCGCGCGTGCAGCTTTTTGAGCCGCTGCCCTTCGATCGTGTTCTCCCAATTCTTCGCGCGCTCTTTCGACATGTTACGCAACCGCTCTCGCTGCGTTGCGTCGCGATACAAGTTAGTCATCGGCGAAATGCACAGTGCAAAGAACCGTCAACGCCACGGCAACGTGCATACGCGCGACGGAAACAATGCGCGACTGGCGCACGCACGCACCTCTGCGCGGTCCGCCAGCATCTTCTTTGTCTCGCTGTTGTAGTTGCTCAGCTCGTCCTGGATTCGTCGCATGTCGGCGGCGTCCAACACGGCAACCTGGCTCGGGTCGGTGTGCAACACGAGCGTCGCAATCGGCTCG
This sequence comes from Pigoraptor vietnamica, assembly GCA_943704525.1. Classification (NCBI taxonomy): domain Eukaryota; class Filasterea; order Ministeriida; family Capsasporidae; genus Pigoraptor; species Pigoraptor vietnamica. The sequence continues at coordinate 24,931 of CALSCQ010002685.1, read as the reverse complement.
ACATCTTCTGACCCTCCGTGCGTAAACGTCTGTGCAAACACCTCTGCGGAAACACGTGGCGATGAGCACGGACCACATTCGCCTCTCACACACCCGCTCGCATTCTCTCGCAAAAAAGACCACAACCCACTCTTTCCACGCTTCGAAACGACGCCGGCGCGCCGTCCGTGCTGGACGACGGACATCTCGCACGTCCCGCGGCCACGCAGCCGCAGTGACCGCAACAGAGAGCAATCGCCTGGTGCGCACAGGCAAGACGGGGCTCAAACTATCACGCGCAGACGCTCTTCCCCTGTGTGTGACGGGGCTCTTGGAAAAAGCACGCTCGATGTGCGACAGTTGTGTGTTGAGTCTTTCTCTCGTGTGCCGCCTCAAGCCGGTTGCCACGGAGACGATCGGAATAAATCGGACAAAGTTTACGATGATCGTAAATTTTGAGTAACACTGTTACAAACAAATTTCACGTCGCCCTGAAACCTTCACACTACACATACGAACCTACACTTGTTCCAGTACCGTACTAATCACACCTGCTGCGATCTAAAGGGCGCGCACTGAAATGAGTTGTGTGTTATTGAATGGAATAATGCGGTGGCTGAGGTCTCGCCGACAGTCGTGACTAAAAAAAAGTTTTTAAGCTCCGAACAAGCGACGCTCTGCGTGAGCCAATTCCCGTTCTTACATACTATTGATTGCAATACAACAGCTTCCGAAGCTCGTCCAGCGCAGCAACAGAAGCCGTCTGCACGTCGAACGAGGTAACAGCACTCGCCCACAGCCTGCGCAGCGCTTGCACCGTGTGTGACACGTCTTCGACGAGCGAGGCGCGCTGCTGGCCGTCCATTGCGCACAACGCAAGGATGTTTGCAGCCGCATTGAAGTTGCCGTGAGTGAAAAAGAGAGCGAGCTTGTCCGTCTCCGCAGCAGCCAATAGCCCGCCCCTCGCGATGACGGGAGCGCGCGGCGCGAACCTCTGACCCAACGGAGCCGTCGTCGACGATCGTCGCCACCCGCTTACTCAGCCATCCTACGCGTTTCGTAGGCGCCTGGGAAAACCAGCCGAGCTGTCCGCGAGAGCAGCGTTCCACAAGCTCGCACCGCCTCACACGCCGAGTATTCCGCAATCGCCTCGACCGACACGTAAAGCTCGCGCAAGTCAGGTACTCTCAGCTTCATCATCCCCATCGAGTTTGGCTCCCAAGGTTTAAGTCCCACCGCCGCCGCCGCCGCCAGGGCGCAGAGGGTCACGGGCGCCACAGCGTTGCGATCTGGCCGGCACTTCGCAAAGAGCAACAGAGACGCCGCGCGCGCAATGTCATGAAGGCACGACCGATGGTCGGGATGCCACAAGCGCTCCGTCTCAAGGCACACGATGCAGTTCTCCAGTGCCGTGTCGGCGGCGTCCGTGCGCCCTCCGTCCTCGCCGGAAGCAACGAGCTCGCAGAAGCCCTCCACAAGATTGCAGAGGTGTTCGAGTTCAAGTTTCGCGTATTCCCGGTCACACTCACGGGAGAGCGAGGCCCTTATAACCGCCGAGAGAAACGCAAAGCCACCGCCCGCACGGCCGATCGCCGAGGCACTCCCCTCCAGCGAAAGTAACCGCGACGCGATATGCCACTCCGGCTGAGAGCTGCGCGCGACATATGTGGATAGTCCGGTGAGAATGTGGCGTTTTAGGTCGCGCCGCCCACGGACGCGATAATGGGCGAGCGCGGAAGCAACCTCCAGTTCGTGGTCGAAGCGGTGGCGATTCATGACGAGGTCGTCTCCCGACTCAGTGGGGTCGTCTTCCCAATCGTCCTCATTTAAGTGGCTTTCAACGCACCCTCGCGACGGGAAACGGGACTGTCCGGCGAGAAGCAGTTCCACCAATTCGACACAGCCCATGAAAGCGATGTCACGCCAAGCCAGTCGCCGCGCAACGTCAAGCATCGCATCGGCCGACACGAGTGCAGGCGTGTGGGTATCCGCGTCGTCGCACGCGTACTGCGCGAGTCTGCCGAGAGGGCCGATCCACCAATTGTCCGGCTCGGAAGGGCTGTCCAACCACGCGGCGGCGCGATCTAGCAGCACGTCGAGCACACCGGCCTCCCCCAGTTCACGCGCGCAACCGCGGTCAATGTCCGCCACAGCCGCAATGAGGTCCATCGGGAGTTGCAACGAAGACATGCGGCGGTCGAAGGGAAAGCGCTGCGCGAGTGCCAGCGCCACGCCGATGGCGGTCGACACCCACGAGCGATCCTGGCGCGTATTTGCGACGGGGAACACAGTGGCGTAGTTCGCTTGGTGCACCCACAAGGGAAAATATCGATTATGCATGCTCAACCTCTCCCGTCCGGCGAGACGCGGCATCGAGGCGCAGAATTCGACAGTTTGTCCCGCAGCCTCCAGGACGGTCACGTGGCCCGGCCACGCGCGCGCAGCACGGACGGCCGCGCGAGCCATTTCGTCGAGAGGCAAAGCGACGCGCAGCTCTAGCGCACCATCTTTGTCCGGACTACAGTACGCGCTTACTGCCGCTTTGAACAGAAGCGAAAGCGCGGCCGCAGCGCACGCCGGCGGCACCCCGTCTCTTCCGAGGCACGTGCGGGCGACCGCCACCCACGCCGGGTCGCACAGTTGGTCACTTCGCCTGTGGCGAGAGACGTTCGGCGCAATCATCTTCGCCAGCGACCTCAGTCCGCAGCGCACGACCACTTCGTCCGTCGGAAACGACGCGATGGCGCCGAGGACAGCGCTCGCGTAACTCTCGTCGCGGAACCGGTCGCCTCTCCAACCGATGGACCAACGACGGCCGGCGAGTGCGGCGCACCCCTCCCGCTGCACGCGCACGTCAGCCGGCGCCTCTCGCATGACACTGGCGACGGCAGCGAGCAGTCCGTACACCGACTCGCTGCCCCCACGCACAGTCACATAACGCACGTTAACGAGCGGCGCCAGCGACAACTGCAGCACGTCCGGCCCGTGGAATTCAATGACCACCCTGGACAGGCGGCATGCCCACGAGAGATCGAAGTGCTCGTGATGGTCGACAACGAGGCGAACCGACGTCAAAGTCGCCGCAAGGACGTCAAAGCCGTGCCGAGGCGCGTAATTGTCGTGATCAATTGTATCACGCCGAGGGCTGTCGTACGGCGGAAGAGGGCCCTTGCACAGGGACAGCGACGTGAGCGAGAGACGCGCAAGGTCCACGCAGTCATAAGGGTCGTCGAGCGACTGCCGCGACGAAATGGAAGGATGCTCTTCTCGAGGCAGTTCCCGTCCTCGTAGTACGCGCACCCCGAACAGCGTGAGCGAGTGAACGCGCGCGCCCTCCGGTAGAGGCGAGATCAGCACCGAGTTCAGCACCAGCGAGTGCACGCGGCCCAAAAAAAGGGCCGACACGTCCGTAAGACCCTCGCGGTGTTCGATCGTGACGGCGTGCACACCGGCGAGCGGGCTCACGTCTCGCACGTCCTCGCACTCCTCCAAGACGACTTCGCGGGCGTGTGCCAGCGCATCGACCGACGTCAGCGCACGGCAGCGGCGAATCTCCGCTCGCTGAAGAAAGCGAATGTGTGGGAGTGTCGTTACGTGATTGCACGCCGACAGCACGACCCTCTGGAGCGTCTCGCTTTGCCCCAGGCACCCAATGTCCGACACGCGGCAGCCGTAAAGCAGGAGGGTGTTCACGGAGGCAAGCCGCGACACGCTCTCCAGAGACAGCGCCCCTTTCACATCGACACAATAGAATCCTGCGACGCATGCCAGTTCGCGCTCTGCGGCGGGAAGGCGGGAAAGTGGCTTGCGGGCACCGCAGACGCAACATTCCTCCCGAATCGCAAACCCTTCCGCCGCCGGAGCGAATCTTTTGTGCCTGTTCTCCCGCTGGCAGTAGTCCTCCACCACCGCGTGAATCGGAAGCGGCGCAAGGGGACCGAAGAGGAGGGCGTTGCGCACGCGCGCGCAGAAGGCCGCGTCCAGGCCCATGACGCGCAGTACGCGCGCATGGAGACGGACGGCGACATCGTCTGGCCACAGGGACACGGCCGTGTTGCGCAGCCCACGTGACACGCGTCGAGAGGGCGCGGCGGTCGGCGCTGCAGAGAGATGCGCCAATGTCGCCGAGTGTGTCCACGGGGAGGTCGAGAAAGGACGCCATCTCGCTCAGTGGCACAGCATGCGCTTGCGATCGTAATATGCGCACTCTCGTCGACAGTGTCAAACGATTTGACAGCTCATTGCCCTCCCGAAAGCCGGCAACCCGATGACTGTTTCGTGGACGTCAGTCACGTGCTTCGCCAAATACATCGTGACCTTCTTCTTGATTGACGGTGAGGGTTTCACTTTCATTCGCGCCATTGCCTTCACACGGCAGCGCCCTTCCTCTTCGTCTTGGGTCGGTACCCTTTCGTGCGCAGCAACACTGCGTAGCGTATAAGCACGCGTGACTGGTCGTACACGACGTACTCGTTGTAGTTGAGCGCGCGCCACGCGGGCATCCCCGTCGTCGGCCGTTCCGTCTCCAGTGGCGGACCCAGCGGCACTGTAACGCCGTCCGCCACCGTAACGACGGCGTTGCGCGGGTTGGGACGGACGGTGCCAATCCCCTTCGTGGACGTGCGGCCGTCGTGGGCCGGCGCAGGGCCCGTGGCCTCCGTTAGTTCGACCATGTCGCCGAGTGCGACGCGGCAGAGAAGGGCGAGGCCGTGCGCCTGCGTCTCATGGCTGCCGCCGACCATCCCCACGCGCATGTAGCCGGAGCTCTTTGCGAACATGTCGGCGAAATAGATGCCCTGCGCGACACATGAGACAGGCACGTCAGGCACAATGCACATCAAGCACGAGCGAGGCAGTTTGCTGCTGCAACTCACAGCAAGGACCACGTGACATTCGCAGAGGCCACAGGGCAACCCACCGATCCGAACATGGCGCCCGCAAGGGGAACGTTGGGCGGGGCAATGCACACGCCCTCCGAGAGCAGCCCGAGCGTGTTCGTCACGGGCGAGCCGTGCCACAGCAACATTTGGTTCGGAAGGGTCGCGTGCTTCGCAAATCGCTCGACTTCGCCGCGACGACGCACCGCAAAGACGTCGGCAATCTCAAGGTTCGAATTGTCCCCGACAGACGTATCGAAATACCTGGGAAGACAGAATGAGTACAGTCATTGGAAGCACGCGGTTGGAACAAAGCGCCGGTGGGCACAAGAAGTATAACGCAAACTCACTTTTGCACGAGGGCGCGCTCGCTGCTGTCCTTGTCGAGGGCGATGATGTCTGCGCCGAGGCAGCGGTAGCAGTATTCGAAGGGATTCACCTCCGTCGAGCGGAACTGCGCCGCCAGGTGCATCTTTATGCCGGCTTGGAGATCGCTGCGTGCGGCAACGCATGGTTTGAGAGGGGGAAACAAACAGACAGACATAGGACTGCGCGCACACAGACGGCACACACAAACGAACACAGATGCGTCCTAGGAAGGATGCTTCGGACGGTGCACACGCAGACGGCGACGCACCTGATGCGCGTCAGCATCGCGGCCTTGTCCGCCACGCGCTGCCGTGTCCACTGCGACCCAAGCTCCCACGCGTCGTGCCTTATCAGCGAGTAGAAGCGCTGCCCAAGCTCCGCCATTCGTTCGCGGCACGCGGTGATCCCCGCAAGGTCAAGCGCGCCGTCGGCCGCGTCGCACTGGGCCACGAGCTCAGAAATGTCCCTCAGTACGCCAAATGCCTCCGCGATCTGCTCCTCCGTGACGCCGCCGAGCACGAGAGGCCGCTCGCGCCGCGTGGCCTGCAGCAGCGCCTTGTGGTCACTCGCCACGCGCATGAGAGTGACGACGCGTGGATCGAGCGCCGTTGGCAGCGCCACCGCCTTGGCGCCAAACTTGCGCATGGGTCCGTCCCCGCTTGCGTTGGCGGCCGCGGCGGCGTCCGCCATCTCCGACGTGGGCACGAGCACGTACTTGCCGTCCTTCGGCTCGAAGGCGTTCCGCGACTGCCACACGTTGCCGCTCTTCGACTTGAACACCTTGCAGAACTCGGCCTCTGCCTCGGCGGCGGTCGCAAAGGGCGTGCGCTGGTGCATGCCCGTCTCGCCCACGCGGCCCCACCGCGTCCACAGAATGTACAGGTCCTGCGTGGTCACGTGGATGACCTGCATCCGGTAAAAGTCGTTCTGCCCGTGGTAACCCGCCCGCACATCGACCTTGTGCAGCGTGAGGTCCAGCGCACCGCCGTCGGCGCCGTTCACCACCTTCCCGGTCACTTGCAGTCCGGACACGGGATCCACGGTGCTGCCGTGCGTCCCCGCGGCCGCGCGGCTCTTCCGATACTCCTCCAGTCGCTCGGCGTCTTGCTTGGCCCTCTCCGCGCGGCTGTCGGCGACGGCGTCGACCTCGTCAAACGCCGGCGCTGCAGCAAAGCGAGCGGCGTCCTGCTCTCGCATGCGCTGCGCGATGACCTCCGCGGGAAGCGGCTGCGCATCCTTTGCGCCCAGCTCACGGAGGGCGGCAAGCATACGCCCACTCGCCTGCTCGCGCGCGTAGTCGCACGGCGTGCTGCCGGACGCGTCCCCGAGGTCGATGGGCACGCCAAGCGCGACAAGCGTCCCGAGGAGCTCCGTGTCTTCAAACGTGTACAGTCCGCCACTGCCCTTGACGAGCCAGTGCAGCGCCGTCCTTCCCGCAGCGTCCACCGCATGGGGATCCAGGGCGCGAGGGCCGACGCAGAGCTCCTGCAGTTCCTGGACGGCATCCCGGCGGCAGAGCGACGCCGCCTCCATGAGCGCAGTGCGGCCGTCGACGGGGCTGCGTATGTTCGGGTCCGCTCCTGCCGCGGCGAGGTCCTTCAGCGTGGCCATGTCGCCCTTCCGCACGGCGAGGAGCAGCGCGGGCGGCGACAGGCGTCCCAGCGCGTTGACCTTGGCGCCCTTCGCGACAAGTAGCTTGACGGCCGCGTTCGTCTCTTCCGCGGAAGAAAGCGCGTGGGCGAGCGGCGTGAGACCGTCGGCATCCTCGTCGGCAACGGAGAGACCGCGGCCGATGAAGTAGTCGCACAGCTCCGCGTACCCTCCGGCGGCGGCCAGGTGCAGCGCAGTGCGGCCGCGCTTGTCTTTAAGCAACACGTCGACTCCACGCTCCTCGAGCGAAGCCCACAGCAGCGGCGCGAAAGTCTCGGCAAACTCGCGCGCAATCCGCGGGTCCTGCCCCGGCCTGCGAAAGCGGCATGCTGCCAGAATGTGGAAGAGGGTGCGGCCGTCGGCGTCGACCGCGCGCGCGGCAGCCGCCGGGCGCTTGTCAAGCATGGTGGCGACGGCCTGGAACTTGGCGCAGTCGAGCGCGTCCCCGGCGGCGCGTAGCAGGTCGACGCCGAGGTCCATCAGCAGATAGCATATCCCCATCATGTCGCGCGACACGACAAACTTGAACGTCGAGAGCGTCTCCGGTGCAGCGCCGGCGTCCGCCTCCCCAGGCTCGACCGTGACGTCACGCAGCACGTCCGCCCCCTTGTTGATGAGGACGGCGGCGTAGCTCGTGTGGCCCGCGGAGAGCGCCAATTGAAGTGCGCCGTTGCCGAGCGCATCCGGGGCGTCGGCGTCGGCCCCACGCTGGAGCAGGTACATGGTCGATATGATCGCGCCGCAGAGCGCAGCGTAGTGGAGAGGCGTGCGCCCCTTGCCGTCGCGCACGTTCATCTGCACGCCCTCGAGCGAACACAGGTCAATGACCGCCTCGATCGGGTCCTCCGCCTTCGCGCCGTCCGTCGGCGCCGGCGGGGCAACGTCCGAGTGCACCTGGAACCGGCGTACCGGGTACGCCTTCTTCGGTGTCTTCGGCTTCTTCGCCGCGCCCTCGTCCTCCTCAAACGGCGAGTCGCGCAGGGCGTAGTGGAGCGCCGTGCACCCGGCCGAGTCCTGCGCGTTGACATCGCCACCGATCGAAGCAATGGCACGCTCGATGGCGAATCCCTGGCGCTTGTTACGCCGTCCTTCAATCACAGCCAGCATCAGCGCCGTCTGCCCGCGCGCGTCCGTCGCGTTGGGAAGGGCGCCGGCGCGCAGCAGCAACTTGGCAGTCGCCGTCAGCCCCTTCGTCGCCGCCATCATCAGCGGAGTGCGTCGGTGCGGCCCACACACGCACCCGTTCGGGTCTGCGCCCGCTTGCAGCAGCGCCTCGACACTCGCGGCCGAACCGGACGCCACCGCCTGCGCTATCGGCGTGATGCCCCGCGCATCCATGCGGTTCGCGTCGGCCCCGCTCGCACACAGGAGGCGCACAATGGGTCCCCCGGCCGCGCGGTACGCCGCAAAGTGGAGCGCGGTGCGACCGGCGTGCTCGGGCAGCGGCTTCTCCTTGTCGCCCTGCGCCTCGCCGTCGACGTCCATGGGCCCGGCCGCACCGCCGTCGCTCGGTCCTGCCTGCGACTCGTCGGCCACAGGCGCCTTTTCGGCTTCGGACACCGCCGTCACGGCGGCGTTCAGGTCCGGTTTGCACTTGGCAACGATCGACTCGACGAGCGCGTGGAGTTTGGTGGCATCCATGAGCGTGGCCGACGATCCGTTCGCCTTGTCTCCCGCGCGCGCGCCGGCCTGCGCGTCTGTCGGAGGATCGGCAATGCACAGCAGCCGCAGCAGGGGCGTGAAGCCTTCCTTGTCGACGGACGCCGCGCACGCAGCCAACTCCTCCTGACGGTCCCCGCTGCCCATGGCGTCCCACAGCGGAGCGACATCGCAGGCAGCGCCCGCGGCGACGAGCGCGTGGAGGGCGTTTGCGCCGCTTCCCCTTCCCTTTAGGGAAGCTCTCTGGCCCACAAGCCACGATGCGAGCTTGAGGTTCTTTGCACCGATCGCAACCATCAGGGGCGTGCGACCCTCGCCGTCGAGCGCGTCGAGGGGAGCGCCCGCCTTCACCAGCATGTAGGCGACGCTCAGCTTCCACGCATCGTCAGGCTCGTTCGCCGGCTGCGCGCTTCCGGCATTTCCCGCAGTCTCCGGTTGCACGATGCGCGCGAGAATGTGGAGAGGCGTGCTGCCGGACGAATCGGCGACGCCCGGCGCCGCGCCGCGTGAGAGGAGAAACTCAATCTGGCGCACGGTGGTCTCGTTCGTTGCCGCAGAGGCCTCTGCGCTGGCGTTCGTTGCGGGCGACTCGCACGCCAGCAGCGCGTGGTGCACGAGGGAGCGTCCCTCCGTGTCGCGCAGGTCCAGGCGGCTGTCGGGCTGCTTCAAGAGGAAGTCCACCACACGCATGTGGCCCTTAATAAACGCAATCGACAGCGGCGACGTCTTCCACGCACTCAGCATGCCCGCGGGGCACTGGCCCCACGTGACCAGCAGCTCGACCGTCGCGAGGTGCCCAAACGCGGCGGCGTAGTGAAGCGCGCCGTTGCCGGACGAGTCGACGCCGTTTGGGTCGGCGCCAGCGCGGAGGAGGAAAACGACGACCGACGTGTGGCCGTTCTTCGCGGCGTAGTGAAGCGCCGTGCGGTGCGCCTTGTCCTTCGCCGTGACAATGGCACCGGCGGAGACGAGGACCTCCGCGCACGCAAGGTGGCCCGAGCGAGCGGCGTCCATGAGCGGCGTCAGCTTCTTCTCCTTGTCGGCCGCATCGAACGCGGCGCCGTGCCGAATGAGCTCTGCGAGGGTCTCAGCCTGGCCGTAGTGTGCGGCGTAGTGGCAGGCCGTGCGGCCGCCCTTCTCGTTGGTGATCGCGCCCAGCGAACCGCCGTAGAAGCGCGCAAACACGGGCACGTTGTGCGCCTTGCCGTGCCTGCAGGGGATGGTGCGATATGAATGGGACTTGCTTGCCTTACAGAGAAGAGAGTGAAGTAATACCATGACATAAGACTGCACGCGCCGAATAGACCACAACCCACTTGGCGCACAGGTGAATCGGGAGGATGCCCGACTGGTCCGCCTTCCCGAGGTCGTTGTTGCGGGAGAGGAGGTACTCGAGCGGGCCACTGCCGTCGCACGCGGCTGCAAAGTGGACGGCGCGACGCCCGCGACGATCCGCCGTCGTGTCGCCGTCGTTCGAGTTGAGCGTCTGGAAGAGCGCTCGAATGTAGTCCGCCTGCACCGCCATCGTTAACAACCGAGGGTATGAGTGATAGGTATGAGCGAGCAGTACTTGTGTGTGTGTGTGTGTGTGTGTGTGTGTGTGTGTGTGTGTGTGTGTGTGTGTGTGTGTGTGTGTGTGCGTGTGTGTGTGCGTGCGTGCGTGCGTGTGATTGAAAACGAATACGCAGCGGAATAAGGACAGGAAGAGAGGAGAAGAAGACAGCGTCCAGCGACAATTGCGAGACGCACGTTGGGGTTGATCGCGGCAAAGTGGATGGGCGTGATGCTTGCGTTGCTCGTCGCCTTCTTCGGAACAGACACGCGCTTGAATGGGCTGAGGGGGGCGTCCCCTAGCACCTCGAGGTGCAGCCGATTGAAGCCGCTGCCGCTGTTCTTCTTAGGGCCCTCGGGTCCGCCGCCGCCGATCGCACGCACGAGGTGGGCGGTGAGCTGTAAGTGTAAAGGAATGGGGTTAAATGGCGTCAGTCAAAACAAAGGGCCACAGGCAAATACGAGATAAGGCGCATGGTACGGTAGAGTGGAAGAGAAAGAAGTGACAGCGGCTGGAAGCTGGCACAAGGAGACACGCCTCGCCCACCTTCCGATTGCCCGACTCGGCCGCGTCGTACACGCCGTAGTTCTCGATGTACCGGCGGAAGTTCGTGTGGCCGGCGAGCAGAAGGTACTCGACGCACTGCATCGCACCGTCCGTGTCCGGCAGTGTCTGGATTGCGCGGCGGAAGGACTGCCACGCCGTGTCGCGCCCGGGCTCCATCGGATCCGTCGCCGTCGCGTCCACGAGCGCCATGTTGCCCTCCTTGCCGCCGCGGGCGACGTTGACCTTTCGCACGTTGTGAGAGTACGTGTGCGACCCCACGCTGCCCGTGCTGTTCTCCCGCGCGATCGAGTTCTGCGGCAAGGGCACACGGTTCGCGTCCACGCCCGCCGCCGTGAGGGCGCGGAGGACGGGCAGATCGCCCTTGCGAATGGCCACGGTCAGCGCGTAGAGGTACGCATCCGGGGCGAGGCGGGGGTTTGACTGCGCCACGGCCTTCTTGTCAGCCACGAGGCTCTCGACAAGCGCGAGGTTCGACGTACGCACAGCCTCGAACATCGCCAACGACGCACACCCCGTGCAACACGCGCGCTGGTCTTCGTGTTCAAAGCGCAGCCGCGGGGCCAACGGGGGAAGTGGCCGACTCTGCACGTCGCGGGCACGGGCTACGCGCAAGTCCTCCTCCCGGCGCTTCTTCCCACTCAGCTCGACAGGCACTGCGCCCGCAGGAAGCGACACCGCAATCGACGCACCAGAGCGGCCGTCGCCCCCAAGCGGCGCCTCCTCAACGGAAGGCCTGGGATGCGCCGCCCCGGGAGCGTGCTGGGCAATTGCCGCCGTCGGCACGGGGTTCGAGTTCACGGCGGCCACGGCAGCCCCCTTGCCCTTCGACGACGCACGCGCACGCCGCTTTGGCGGCTCATTGGGAGCGGGCGCGGTGGCCTTGCGCTTGCGTGTGGAGGGTGCGACGTCGATCGGATCCTCGACTTGGGCCGAAGGTCCACCGCCGTCGCCGTCGTCGCTTGCGGGTTCCTCGCGACGCGCCCTCTTGCGTTTCCCCGAGACACGCGCTCGAACCGCGGGTTTGACTTCGTGCTCCTCCTCAACGTCATCCTCGTCGTCAGACACGTGCGCTGCCTGCACGGGCGCGCGGCGTTTTCCGGAGCGTGCACGCGGGGAATTGTCCGATGGGGTTGCGTCCCACGCATTTCGGCGCTCGAGTGCAGCGGCAAGGACACCCGAGGCACGCTTCGACCGCGCACGCAGACTGTGCCGCGTCTTCATGGCTGTACAGCAAAAAAAAGTGCTGTGGAGAGAGACGAGGGATGTTTGAACGTAATCTCTCTCTGATGAGTCGTTTACGTTTGTCTCGCGATGTTTTCAGTTCGTCTCACGTCTGGACAATGTCGTGACGTCACGAGCCCATTTATATCCATATTTGGCCTCATTTTGACGGAGTTGCCCGAACAGGATTATTCGATGAGCGCTGATTGGTCGAACCTGTGGCTGTTCTATTTAAAGCATATTGTTTCTCAGGTTACCTCACGGGTATCACGAGGGGTGAGGGTTTCACCGTCACACAACAACACAGGCCGAGAGGAGAAAGCCGCCGGCGTGAATTGCTATAGCTAGTAGTGAGAAGATTATTGGCTCAACACACGCAATATACCATGGCGACGCGTGCATGGCCGCCGTCGCCCGCGGGGGCCTCTGCTCCCCCGCGACCCCAGTCGCCCTCCGCATCCACAGCAGCGCCGGCCCCTCTGTCCATGTCATCGCCTCAGCGCCCACCGCCGCCCGCCGTCGCCGCTGTCTCGCGTGCTCCGACCAGCGCTTCGTCGCCGCCTGGATCGCCGTCTACACGCCCGCCCGCGCCGGCTTCTCCTTCCACTGCGCGCCCTCCGCCGCCTAGAGTGCCAGACACGCATGAAGCCGCGTCGCCGAGCAGACCGCCGCCACCTGCGCGACCTGTGCAAGCATCTGCGCCCGCGGATGCCGAGTCCCCCGTAACGCCTGGGAAGATAGCGCTGCCGCCCCCTCGAGCACGCCAGGTACCGAATGCGACCGCCGCAGTGAGCCGCGAAGCCCCGAAGGCCGGTGCTGTGAATGAGTGAGTGGTCGCGCAAATGTGCGAAATGTCTGGCCCATGCAACTCTTTAATCGGTCTCATGCGGCAGTAATGGAGAGTACCCCCGGGTGCGTGGTTTCGAAGTGAAAACGGATGCTTTCACGAAGGACAAGATTGTGGTAAGTGGTTGTGTGCCGCCCGCGCCTGGCGAGGAACAACGACGCCTCTAACGGCCGCTTTCGCAGCTATACCGCATCGATTTTAGAGGACAAACAGTGTTCCGACGACTCGCCGAAGCACGCGAGTTCCACGTGAAGATAACCAAGATGCTCGCGAAGATGAACGCCGGCGACCCGCCCGCCTTTCCCGCCGTGAACGTCGGGGTCTTCGGTAGCATGGACCAGGCAGTGTATGACCTCGATGCTTACTTCCACGCCCTCATGTCACTCCCGGAGGAGGTCGTCTACTCGCCCGCTGTCGAAGACTTCTTCCGCCCGACGCCAAAGGACCTGCAGGAACGCGAAGCTGGCGCGCTCAAGGCGGCGAGGAGGTGCGTTACAAGTGTCTTGTTACAACCATCGCTTGCCTGTGCGTGACACATGCTCCCGACTGCAGGAGCGAGCCTGCAGCTGTCCTCGGCGTCGCTGTGACGGACTGTAAGAAGATTCGTGAACCGAGCGAGAAGTACTACGTGGGTCGATTAATTGCGTGTCCGCACTGAATTTTTGGGTCGTTATGTTAACTGTGACCTGGGCAGGCTTACGCGCTGGAGGTGTCTCACGGCGACGGCAGCACCGTGACAGTGTGGCGGCGGTACCGCGAGTTCTTTGACTTTGTGGCACGACTGAAGGAAATCTATCCGTCCGAAGCGGAAGGGCTGGACGCCGCACTCCCCCCGCGCGTGTTTTTTGGACGAAGTGGGTGCTGTTTGCTGTTTGTTTCTTCGTCAATGTGATGCAATGCCAACTGTGGGCTGGGTGCGTGCGCAGGCCAGGTGAAGGACGTCGCCGACAAGCGCGTCCCAGAGCTCAACAAATTTATGCAAGTGAGTGAGACACAATGCACGGCCAGTGGATTGATGAAGTGCATGTGGTGTCTCTGAGTGCATAGCATGCGGCTTTCATCGCTTTGTGTATGCGTGTGGTGCGCATACAGTGGGCGCGCGCGTTTGAGTGTGATGTGTGTGCGCGCGCGACGCGTGTGTGGTTTTCGTGGGTGTGCGAGTGTTTGTGCGCATGTGCGTGTTCTCAACCCGCCCCTCTCCAGTACGTCATGACCAACGAGCTCACGAGCGACTGCCAACAACTGCGCTACTTTCTCCACCCGACCTTCAACGCAATCGCCCCGCCCTCCTCGTGACAAAGACCCCAGCAGAGACAGACGGAACAGAAGCCTCGTGTGTGTATAAACATCAGACCGGAGAGAGTGCCAAACAAACCCTCCATGGCCGCATCCACAGCAGTGGAGAGAGGGTTTCCGTAACAAAAGACACATAGGAGGCGTACGACGACGTCTCCCAAAGGAACCCAGAACGCAAGGCAACGCGCACACGCCCACAGCCCACGCCACGCCGCCGCACGCGAAAAATTGGCGCAAGAGAGTAGATAGCAGCTTAGCGGTCGCCGCGTCCACGGCCACCCCGACCGCCCCCTCGAGGCCCACCGCGACCACCGCGTCCACCGCGCATGCCACGACCACGACCCCGCCCCATCGTCGCTGACGACACATAACATGGCACAGTGAGCAACTCGCTCCAACGCACACTACGCATCCCCCTATCAACCGAGCAACCGAGCTGACTCCGTCTGCATCCCAACACGAGCGAAACGCACGGCACACGACAGAGCAGCGGCCTCCCACGCACCTTCCTTCTTCTTGGCCTTGATCTTTGGCGTGTCGTCAATCAGCAGCGTGTCCACGGGCAAGCTGTCGGGGAGGATAAAGTACCGCACGTTGTTGCCGCGAATGCTCAGCGACTCGAGGTTGACGGGGTCCTTGCCGCGCACCGTCATCTTCACCGCCTTCAGGTGGGTGTTCATGCTGTGATCGACGCCTGCGAGGCACGTCCGCGTGTTAGAAAACACGACAACGCTCCGACTGCGTGCATCCATCTTCTAGGTGCAGTTGCAATCGCAGTGTACATTTGTAACACTATACAAAACCAAGTTCACGAGGCTCGATGAGGAGTCCCACCAACAACAGTCCCGTGCACGACCGTCCCATTCTTGAGCTCCACTGTCACCGTCTCGCTGCTCAGCTTCATCAAAAACCTGCGCCAAAACAAACGCGGGTGAGATCTCACGTATGACAAGCGCAAAATAGTAATCAGCTCAAATGCGCGCGTGACTCCGGGCACAACGACGCGCGCAATCACGCCAAGCCATCACACTCCAGCATTTGTCGCGGAACAATCTGACGACGTCTCCCACCTAACGAGCTTCATGATGGCAGCACTTCGGCGCCTTCGGTGGCAGCCAGCGAGTGAAAAAGTCTGTCTGAAAGAGAGACTATGGTGCCCCACAGTCTGAATGATACCACAACACAGCGCAGACGCACGATGGCACCAGGATGATGTGTTTTGTGAGCGCAAAGTGCCGTCGGATGGCAGCCTCTATGCTCTCGCTGTGAACAGCTGATACAAACCATCGCAATCCGGGGTGTTGCAAGCTCCAAATGTGCGTCATAATGATGTAATCTTGTAAGTGGCGTCATTATTTAGCGAGATCTCGGCAGCAGTGGCTGACCAATGGCCGGTTTTTCCGCACGCGGGAGCCAAACAGCTGCGTCACTCACACTCGCACACACACACGCACTCGCGCTGATGTACTGAACACCGTTGGGCACGCAGCACATTTCAGCGGACGCAGCTGCGCACTTGCCCAGCCGCGGATTCCTGCTCTCCCACTCTATTGGCGGCATTCTGACGGCGATGTCCGTGCTTCGCCTCGGCACCTCACGGACCCTCCGCTCCGTGATTCCCCTCGCTCTCGCCCCGGCAGCCTGCGCATCGAGGATCTCCCCGGCAGACACGCGCCGCGGACTCCTTCCACAAGCTGCCATGGCGCCCCGTCGCGGACTGTCGGCGGAGAGTTCGCCGTACAAGGCCGTCATCTTTGGTGGGCGAGTTGTGGCTGTTCGGGTCTTGCTTCCATTATTGCGTGGGCAGCATTGTCGATCCCACCTGCAAACGCGTTAACCTTTCGTTGCGTTGCGTGCAGATCTCGGTGGCGTTGTTGTCGGCTCTCCCTTCGGTGCCATTGCCGCGTACGAAATTGAGGCTGGCATTAAGCCGGGGTCCATCAACAGCGTGATCCGCGCCGGCGGCGAGACGGGCGCGTTCTCGCGGCTGGAGAGGGGCGAAATGGCCCTCGAGGAGTTCCTCGCCATCTTCGAGAAGGAGTGCCACACCGTCGGCGGCATCAAGATTGACGCGCGCAAGCTGTTTGCCGGCATACACGCCGCGCTCGAGCCATCGCCGCAGATGCTCGACGCGATTCAGTGCATCCGCGCGGAGGGACTCAAGACGGCGGCGCTGACGAACAACTGGAAGGTGACCCCGCAGGACACGGCCGGGCTCATCATGTTTGGGACGGTGAGCAAGGACACGGGAGAGTCGATCCGGCTCGCCGACATCTTTGACAAGGTGGTCGAGTCGTGCGTGGAGGGGCTGCGCAAGCCGGACCCGCGCATTTTCCAGCGCGCGTGCGATCGTCTCGGGATCCGCCCCAACGAGGCCATCTACCTCGACGACATTGGGACGAACTGCAAGTCCGCCGCGAGCCTCGGGATGCTCGCGATCAAGGTGACGGACCCCGCGATCGCCGTCGAGAAGCTAGAGCGGCTCGTCGGGTTCCCGCTCAAGGGCTACGTGAAGGGGACGACGCTCGTGCGCCAGGGACACCAGTTTGACGTCGAGACCCTGCGGCAGTACCTCAGCCGCACGATCGACCTCGGGCAGGGGCCGCTGTCCGTTCGCCAGTTTGCGCACGGCCAGAGCAACCCCACGTTCCACATCCGCGCGCCAAACGGCCGCGAGTTTGTGCTGCGGAAGAAGCCGCCGGGCAAGCTGCTGCCGTCTGCGCACGCGATTGAGCGCGAGTACCGCGTCATGGCCGCCCTCGCGCAGGCCGGCTTTCCCGTGCCCCGGATGCACATTCTCTGCGAGGACGAGTCGGTTGTGGGCACGCCGTTTTACGTGATGGACTATGTGCGCGGCCGCATCTTCAAGGACCCGACGATTCCCGGCATGTCGTCGAAGGAGCGCGCGGACATCTACGCGGCCATGTGCGCCGTCCTCGCCAACCTCCACTCGATCAATCCGGACACGATCGGGCTGACGGACTACGGGCGCCGCGAGAACTACGCCGTGCGGCAGGTGCAGCGGTGGTCGCAGCAGTACCGCGCGTCGCAGACGGAGGAGATACCCGCGATGGAGCAGCTCATGGAGTGGCTGCCGAAGAACGTCCCTCCGGAGGGGCCCACGGGGATTGTCCATGGCGACTTCCGTCTGGACAACCTCATATTCCACCCGACCGAGCCCCGCGTCCTCGCCGTCCTCGACTGGGAGCTCTCGACGCTCGGCGACCCCATCTCGGACGTGTCGTACAACTGCCTCCCGTACCACCTCAGCCCGCAGTTCCCCGGCCTCCGCGGTCTGGCGGGAAAGGACATTGCGGCACTCGGCATCCCCAGCGAGCCAGAGTATGTCGCCGAGTACTGCCGCCTGGCCAAGCGCAGCCCCGTGCGCGGGTGGAACTTCTACATGGGCTTCTCGTTTTTCCGCGTCGCCGCCATTCTGCAGGGCGTGTACCAGCGCGCGCTCAAGGGACAGGCGAGCGCCGCCAACGCACAGGCCGTCGGAGCGATGGCCAAGGAAATGGCGGCGATTGCCGTGCGGCTCGCGGGCATCCAGAAGGACACTGGTGCTTCACTGCAGACGGACGCGCAGTCGACGTCGCACCACGCCATCGAGGCACACAATGCGCCCACGCGCAAGCTCACCGGGCGCGCGGAGGAGCTGCGCGTGAAGCTGCTGCAGTTCATGAACGACCACGTCTACAAGGCGGAGGCGACGATGGCGGCGCACGCACTCAGCGACGCGCGGTGGACGATCCACCCGCTCGTCGAGAACCTGAAGGAGAAGGC
Source organism: Pigoraptor vietnamica (assembly GCA_943704525.1). Taxonomy (NCBI): domain Eukaryota; class Filasterea; order Ministeriida; family Capsasporidae; genus Pigoraptor; species Pigoraptor vietnamica. Next base: position 7,128 of record CALSCQ010002685.1, on the reverse strand, counting down.
GCGGGCGGCGGGGCTGTGGAACCTCTTCCTCCCGGCGGAGACGGACGGCGGCAAGTACGGCGCTGGGCTGAGCAACTGGGAGTACGCTCACCTGTGCGAGATCATGGGCCGCGTGCTGTTTTCCTCGGAGATCTTCAACTGCAGCGCACCGGACACCGGCAACATGGAGGTGCGTCCGTGTGCGCCTTGTTGTGCGCTCCCTTGTGTGTGGCACGCCTCCGCGCTTTCTTTCTCTGCGCGGTGGATTAGTCGATTTACTGCCGTCTACGATGTTAGCTGGTCCGACATCTCTACGCGGCTGCTTTCAGCAATGCCCTATCGTCTCTCATCTCACTCGTCGGCATGCATGCTATGAATGCTCCGCAGATTCTGGTGCGCTACGGCACGGAGAAGCAGAAGGCGCAGTGGCTGCAGCCGCTCCTCGACGCGCGCATCCGCTCGTGCTTCGCGATGACGGAGCCGGCGGTGGCGTCGTCGGACGCGACGAACATTTCCTCGCGTATTGAGCGAGTGGGCGACGAAATTGTCATTAACGGCCACAAGCACTGGATCTCCGGTGGGTGACTCGCACGTTATCGCCGGTTTGCGAGGGGCGCGTGTGCGACGCTGTTGTGTGGGCTGCGTGCTGTCGGCTGCGACGATTGCTTCCCTTTGGGCTTCCTGCCATGTTCCTATCTCTCCGCGCACCCGGCACACCTGCTCACATCGCACCATGACTCTTCCCGCACAGGCGCCATGGACCCTCGCTGCAAGCTGGCCATTTTCCTCGGCAAGTCGGACCCCGACGCCCCCCGGCACCGGCAGCACTCGATGGTGCTTGTGCCGATGGACACGCCCGGCATCACCGTGAAGCGCCCGATGACCGTCATGGGCTTCGACGACGCGCCCCACGGACACGCCGAGATCCTCTTTGAAAACGTGCGCGTCCCCGCGGAGAACATCCTGCTCGGCTTTGGCCGCGGGTGAGTGGGACCTGCAGAACGATTGGCGTTGCGTGGCCCACGCCCATTTCCACAAGATCTTCGGGCCTTGTGACTGCCGTCCATCGAGTGCAGCGCACAAACGACATGTCTGACCGCGCAGCCCAATCGCGCAGCTTTGAGATTGCGCAGGGCCGCCTCGGACCCGGCCGCATCCACCACTGCATGCGCCTCATCGGCCATGCCGAGCGCGCGCTCGAACTCATGTGCCGCCGCGTGCTCTTGCGCACGGCGTTTGGCAAGCCCCTCGCGGAGCAGGGGACGATCATGGCTGACATTGCGGCGTCGCGTCTGGACATTGAGCAGGCGCGCCTTCTCACGCTCCGCGCCGCTGAGCTGATGGACACGCACGGGAACAAGGCCGCGCGTGCGGAGATTGCGATGATCAAGGTCGTGGCGCCGGCGATGGCGTCGCGGGTGATTGATCGAGCGATGCAGGCGCATGGCGGGCTCGGTCTCAGCGGGGACACGCCGCTCGCTCAGCTGTGGACGTGGGCGCGCGTGCTGCGGCTTGCGGACGGACCCGATGAGGTGCATGCGCAGACTGTGGCGCTTACGGAGCTGTCCAAGTACCGCGAGAGGAAACCCGCGTCGAAGCTCTGAGGACTCGGCGCTCTCAATCGTTGTGACGAGGGACGCTTAATGTTCACTTAGAAGAGGCGCTCTCGTTCTTCTCGCATGTCGTTCCACCATCTCTCTTCTCTCTTATTCTTCCTCTCCTCCATATTCGCACACTCTACCACTCTCACGCGCCCTCTCACGTTGTCTCAGCGTGCGTGAACTACGAAACCACTGCGGTGCGCCTGGACGCCATCGTCAATGTGGCGCTCTTCTGACTCAATACAACGCACAAACACACAGAGCGAAGCGCAAATCCCATTAATTCGCCATTGCCACAGCGGCCCTACTTTGCCATGGAGCGGTATCCCCGCGCCAAGCGGGCGATGCCCTCCGTCAGCTGCGCCTCGTTGTAGTGCGCAAAGCTCAGCCGCAGGTAATTCCCAAACGACTTTGTCGCCGAGAAGCGGTTGCCCGGCTGGAATGCGACCGCGTGGGCGTCCCGGCAGTGGAGGAGGAGCTTTTCCGTGTCGACGCCCTCGGGAAGACGCACCCACAGAAAGTAACCGCCGAGTGGCGCCGTGAACTGGGCCTCCGGCAGCTCGCGCGTGAGTGCGGCGGTGAGTGCGGCGAGGCGCGCGCCGTACGTTTTGCGAAGGGTGTCGACGATGCTGTCGAGGAGGCCGAGCGAGATGACGCTCGTCATGATGCCGCTGGTGAATTGATTGAGCGCACCGCCGGACGCGAGCTTGCCGCTGAGGGAGAGAGAGGGAGAGGGAGAGAAAGGGGGGAAAATAGAATGGTCAGTTCGGAGTCATACGGTCGATGTGCCGACAACACATGCGACAGGGGAGAAAACGTGCGTGTAATTAACGACACGCACGAACGCGAGTGTGCGTGTGTCGTTGGACATACACACATGAGACAGGGCAGAGTGTGCGCATGTGTTCAACGTACGCGCGATCGACATGGCCGACCTCAGACGCCCTCGCGCATCACACCCACCAGTCGGCGAGGGGGGACACAAGCATTGGCTGCGCCTCAAACCACCCGAGGCGAATGCCGGGCCCAAAAATCTTGGACATGGAGCAGTTGCCGATCACTCGCCCCGCGCCCGTGTCGTACGCCACAAGGCGCTTGGGGACGTCGACCTTCCCACCGCTCGGCGGGTACGAAAGCAGCTCGTACACGTCGTCGCACACGACCACGAGCCCGTGCTTGTAGGCCAGCCGCACGACCTCGCGACGACGTGCGTCCGACATGATGCGCCCCGTGGGGTTGTTGAACGTCGGGACGAGATAGACCATGCCGTTGAAGCGCTTGGGGACCTTGTCCGCAGGGACATCCTCGTGGTGCGGGGAGCGGTGCGACGTGGCGGCGTCGTTCAGCGCGCTCGTGAGCATGCCCTCGGCGTCCGTGGGAATGGGGACGACCTTGAGCCCGTGGTCCTCGAACACCTGGTTGGCGAGAAAGTACGTGGGGTCCTCCACGAACACATGATCGCCGGGGTTCACAAGCAGCGCACACGCCATCGAGAGGCCCTCGGAGGCGCCGGGCGTGACCATGAGGTGATTGCTGCGTCACGTGGCGGGTGAGTGTCGTGTGGCCAGAAGCAGATGCATTGCAACCACAGCACAGTCGCGTGAGGGAGAAGCCGTGCTGACTAGGAGCAGGGGTCTTGCATGCACAGCACGGTGAGTTGAGGGATGCCGTGCTGTATAGGGGTCTTGCATGCACAGCAGTCGTATGAGCAGGACACCCACGGCACCACAGTGTCGTCGTATCGCGTCGAGAGGAATCCAGAGAGCGCCTTGAGAAACTCGCACTCGCCCTGCTCTGGGCCGTACTGGAAGAGGCAGCACGCGTCCGGTTGCGCCTGCAATCGCCACAGAGATCAGCCGCGACGATTGTGTGCAAGCTTTGGCACACTGCCAACTCGCACTGACGCAGCACACGCGCACACAGAGCATGGCAACTCACGAGACGGTGCGCGGCGCCCTTCGCTGCGGCCGCCACGCTGTGCTGAAGGAGATCGTCGCCGGGCGCGCCCACGCCCATGTGAATTTCGCCCGCCTTGATGTTGAACTGTATCTTCTGTTGGAGCACATTGCGACCGCCGAGGAAGTCGGCGCTGTTCGAAGTCGCCATGCTGGTGTGCGGCGATCGATACCGGTGACAGCAGAGGGAAAGAGGAGACTGCGAAAACGACTGCGCGGCGCTTGAGTTTTAAGAGAGTGAGAGGGAGCGGGAGAGAGAGAGAAGGGCAGTTGCACTCGTAATGCAGTTGCGTAACAACATGTGTGAGGCTTGGTAACATCCACCTTCTGCGAGTCATTACTTGGACATCAAAGTTACGTCATTGTGACGTCCTCGTCAATTCACCGGGCAAAGCAGCCTCTACCATTGTTTACTATTCCAATCGCGGACGATTTGGGACCTCCGAGCCTCCACTTTCCCTCCCTCACTGCATTAGAGTGCGCCAACGAGAGTGTCGGCTGCAGCGTGCAGAATGGCGGGCGTCGACGGCTTGACGGGCGTGGCTGTGATAGGTGCGTTGGCCGCACGCAGGCACACCCACGCACGCACTTGCCTCGTAGCGTCATGGCGCTCTTCAGCAGTGCGCTGCTTGACACGTTCATCGCATCGCACTAGGAGTGCCTTTGCTCTGCTCTCTCTTTGTCGAACGGATGCCGTTGGAGGGCAGTTACGCATTTCAAAGTGCTGAGAATACTTTGTATGTTGCCGCAGAGAAAGACACCAACGGCGATGTGCTGTGGGCGTGGTGCTTTCCCACGTGCGATGCGCGGCTGCGCGAGGTGCTCGTTGCCAAAACGGGTCTCGAGGAGAACTCGCTTGCCACGGACTTCCTCTTCGGGAAACTCGACAGCACGTGGTACTACATAGTGACGGCCGGGGGGCAGTTTGCGCCGCTCCCAAAGGTGAGTTGCGCGGATGCATTGCGCGAAGTGTGTGTGTGTGTGTGTGCACAGTGCCGTGAGAGTGCACTGTATGCGTCTGCCGTTTTGTTGCTGTAGGAGTGTGGTTGTGTGCGCTTATGCTGCGCTGCATCCTTGCGTGGGCCGCGTTTCCACATCATTTGTGCGGCAGCCGTGGCACTTCCGGCGCGTGTACTGTTGCTCTTCTCAGTTGATGCCCCAATGCTGATGCCTCTCTGCGTCGTCGCAGGTGCGCGCGTTTTCCATTGTTATGCTGAGCAAGGTGTATAACCCCGAAAAGTACCTTGCACTCGGCCGCGTGCTCTCCACCCTTTACGGCGAGACGGGCGACACGGGCCGCATTGTCGAGGGCTATCTGGCCGTGATGACGCGCGGCGTGTTCGACTCGAAGTCCGCCGCCGCGGGGAAGTTTTCCGACGCCGAGCACGATGTGCGCAAGGCGTATATTGCTGGTTCGCTGCAAGGTGGGGAGCGAATACGCTGCGCTATCACACGTGTCTTTGGATGTGTCGGCGACTTCGCCAGTGAGCGGTTCCTCAAAAGCCATCGCACGCCCTGGTGGTGTGCCTCAAGCAGTTGAAAGCGGCGTCGGCGACTGAGTCACTGATTCCGACGCGTGCCTTGTTTGCTCTCCCGGCCGCAGAGGTCGTGACGCAGTTTGGGGAGGCGTCCATCCTTATCTTCACTGCGATACTTCTGAAGAAGAAGGTCGTCGTGTATAGCCCGAGCGTGGATTCGCTCCTCAAGCTCATGCGGTGCGTTGCTCTAAAGTGCACGCTATCGACGTGCGGTGGACTCGAAGAAAGCCCTGTCTACATTCGTGCATGCATCGAGTGGTGCATGTGCGTGTGTGTGTGTCTATATGTGTGTGTGTGTGTGTGTGTGCGTGCGTGCGCGCGCGAGCGTGAGTGGTCTGAGGTCGACCCCCATTGCAGCGCGTTGCCTCTCTTTGCGTGGCACCGCCAGGACTGGGCCATGCTGCGGCCGTACGCGGGCCTTTCCGACGCCGAGTTGGACGACCTGCGCAACACATCGCATTACTGCGCGGGCTTCACGGACCCCGCCGTCGGCAGCAGGGATGACCTCTATGACGTCTTTGTGAACGGTGCGTGTGAGGACTTTGGGCGTCACTGGTGATAGTACTTTATGTGTTGCACGCGACCCTTTCTCATGACGACTGTCTCTGCAGCCGCCGATGGAACGGTTGCCGTTGCCCCTCAGTCGAAGGGTGAGAGCGCTCATCTTTATTCGATTTGTGGACATGTTCGAGTCTTCTGCAGACTGAGAAGCAAGTGCTCACGTTCACGTGGCCGTCCTTGCGTCACGCGCAGAGTTCTTTGTGATGGGAAAGGTGCACAAGGAGTTTGCGCAGCTGCTCTTGAGCGGTGCGGAGGATGCCGACGCCGGCGACCAGGCACTTGTCAAGGTGCGTGCGTGTGGTTGCATTGTGTAAGCATGCAGGGTTCTTATCGGTCGGGAAAGAGAACTATGCAGCTGTATGGAGTGGTGGATATTCGAAATTCCTTCGGATCCATTGACTGGATTGATGCTGCTGCAGCAGCAGTTTCTCTTTTCTTTTAATTTTTCTTTTTGTTTTTCTTTAATTTTTTATAGCAGTTTCTCTTTTCTTTTAATTTTTCTTTTTTTTTCCTTATTTTTATTTTTCTTGTGTGTGAGTAAGATAAGTTGTAATTGTTTTGCTCTATCACTTTGTGTTTCGTTGTACGTCTTCTGCTTTAAATTTCTTTCAGTAACGTTGGTGGGAAGGCTGTTTTTTGCCATAGGTGCACTTCACTGAATAATTCGTTTAATATAATTACAGTAGGCACCCTCGCAATCGAACATTTCTAATGTATTTCTAATTCGATATTGGGGAATCCGATGGGAATTGAATCGTAATGCCTGTTATCTTATCGCATCTGCAGTCTCTGGCGCTCAAGACAAAGGAGCTGCTCGGCAACCTCGAGTCGATTGGGTCTCCCGGCCCCAACGGCAAGGTGGTCATCACACCCGACGAATTCAAGTCGAGAAACTTTCCCGCGAATGTGCAGGGCTTCCTCTGGAATCTCGCAAAGACAGAGGGCCTTGCGCGGTACTGACCGGCACTTACAATGAACAGCATATTGTGCGACAGGAGCGAGCGACAGAGAAGTGGTCGCGTGAAACCTCTGACTCCACCGACGGCATGTGGCAACGGTAAACAAGTCGCCGGACTCAAACCGACGAGAGGCCAACATTGGGTGCTCCATGTCAGCCATGACAATTGGGCGGGCACGCCAGGGAATCGTTCCGCACCGACTACCAGCCGAGACTGACCTTCGACTGAGTCTGACGTGACTGTGTCTGGGCATTACGCCCGTGTGAGCGGAGTGAATGCAGCTTCTGATCGGTATGATGCAGCCTACGGATCGAGTCAAGATCGACAATGCATACTTTCTGTAAGTTCCTTTTTTTTTTTTTTTTTTTTTTTTTTTTTTTTTTTTTTTTTTTTTTTTTTTTTTTTTTTTTTTTTGTTTTTTTTTTTTTTTTTTTTTTTTTTTTTTTTTTTTTTTTTTTTTTTTTTTTTTTTTTTTTTTTTTTTTTTTTTTTTTTTTTTTTTTTTTTTTTTTTTTTATTTTTTTTTTTTTTTTTTT